>KZ110287.1:0-67573 GCA_002116395.1 Ramularia endophylla | reverse complement strand
CCCGGCCGATAGCGCGGCCGAAGGACGGATTCAGACCCGAAAGAGGGCCGAATCTAATACTAAGACCTATAGAGTATATATTCGTACTCTTAAAGAGAGAACTCCTCTCTTTAAGCAATATTATACCTATACTACTAACTACTCGGTTATATACGTTATTCCTGTTTATAACACCCTTATATATCGGTAAACGAAGTATAGTAGACACGGGCTTAATAAGGCCCGGTATATCTAGTAGCTAATAATCCGACGATTAAGCTCTTACTCTCTTCTTACCGGCTTTAACTACGCCTCCTATATAGAGACTCTTATATTCGTAGAACGAATCTAAGCCCTAACCGTCTATCTCTATCGTAAGGCGATAGCCTTCGACTTCTAAGGGCTCCTCGACGTTAGAGTTCAAGTGCTTAGTAAGATCTTTAACATTTCTAAACGATTTCTCGTACTAGTATAGACAAGAAATTTCATCACCTCCGGCTAGTTCTAACTCTATACGCCTTATAAACTAGGTATAGCTACTATAGAAGAATGAATTAATGTATGTACTTAGCTTATACGGCGTTTCCTATTCTCGATCTCGGTCGATTTGTATAACGGTCTCGTCTGTTATATAGAGTTAGTAATACTTAGAAAAGGTTGAACCGTATTTCTTAGAGTAATATAATGCTCTCTAGGTTAGCTCGGTATAGGGTAGCGGAGAATTTCTAGGTGCTAGATATAGTTATAGTAAGCCTATCGTAAGTGTATTATATTTATCGGTTACTCGAGTAGTATCCGTATCCCTTTAGATGCCTATACTAACATCTAGAATAGTCGAATCTCCTTTAAAAGTCTCGCTATCTATATAAATGTTACTATCTTCTAGAATTTCTAAAGCGGACGATTTCTTAACTATTTCTATAAGATAGGAGGAAGACATAGCTTTTTTACGTTACTCGATCTGTTCGCTAGTAATAGCTCCTACTTGCTCTTTCTATTACTCTACTAATAGTATACGTCGAGCTACCTATCGAAGAGTCTAGCATTTTCTACGGTACTCTACTACCCGAGCTAGATTATCGCGGAGCTCGGATAAGCCTAGGTGTTCTTCTAGAAATTGTTTAATAATAGTACTATTAAGCTCTTCGTCTATATTTGCCCTTATAATAACCGAAGGGACAAAAGTTCTATTATTAATGCTATCGCCTTCGAATGAACTATTACCCTACTCTAAAACGACGTTAGTAACGTCTTAGTCGTTTAAGCCTTCGTCGTAATAGTTCTAGTAAGTCCTACTTCCGACACTATGTTAAATCACTTTCTACGCCGTTTCTAGGCTAACTTCCCGCTAAAGACTCGTAGCGAGCTAGGCGCGGAACGAGTAAAACGAACACCTAATCCCGAAACCATTTCGAAGAGTAGCTATCTATAAATATGTATAAAGCGAGCCGTAGGTTATTAGTTCTACGCCGCTTAACTTTATAATATCTACATCCGTAATAAAAACAGGCTCCCTAAGAGTACTAGACCTAAAGGCGATAAACTTGTCGTTACCGTTTACGGCGGAGTTAATAGAGTCGTGATTCTCTAGAAATCCTCGAGAAATAGCAAGTAAAAGGAAGCGGTACGGTACGGAAAGGGGAAGGAGGTTAGTATCTTTTAGCGAGCGGATATAGAGTGTTAACGCTTACGATTTCTTCTAAGCTTTATCGCGATTCCCCTTTAGCTACTTAAAGGTAATAGTTATAAGTAGCTAGCCCGTTAGAAGGCTATTCTCGAAAATTCGCGTAATTTTCACTTCGCTCTAGCGAAGACACTACCCTAATCTAGTACGGCCTCTTGTCTCGACTAAGGTTCCTAGCCGTACGCCGTAAAGTACTCCGAGGCTCTAGAGAAGATAGTACTATAATGTATAGAGAACGTTACGCCTAAAGCTCTAGATAGCGGCCGTCGTATCGACGTCGATTAGAAATAGTATATCGTACCGCCTAAGTAGGAGGCGTACCTTAGCCTTAATGTTAAAAGCGCTATCCCTTATAACGGACTTAATAACCTCCTTAAAACGTACTAGTATACTTATCCTATTTATCGGAGGGGCGTACGGTGAGCGTAGCCGGCCTAACTAGTATATTATGTACTACCTCCTCGTAATAATAGCGGAGACACGAGGACGGGTATCTTACGACGACCGCGGGCGTATCTCCTACGAGGCTAGCTAAAGATATCTAGGTAGGGTTAGTAATTTCTATGACATTTCTACCGTCTTTCTAAGATGCTTACGCGTAAATAAGCTTAGTCTGTTTCTTATTATCGTTAGGAAATATAACAGTATCGTTCGCGTCGACGGCTATTCCTTCTTCTATAGTAACAACTTCTCCCCGCCTAGTAGCTAGTAGAGTAGCGATGCGCCTATACTCTACTAGAGTAAGATCTTGACGTACGATATAGCCCGGCGACTACTATCTAAATCCCTTTGTCTTTATAATATATTCTTCTATCGCCTAGAGACGTACTACGAGGTCTTACGTATCGAGAAGCGAGAATAGGCCGCTTCGGTTCTTTTATAGGAGAGCCTTTACTAATAGCGTACTTAACGCGGTAGACGCTATTATAAGAAATATAAGTCGGTGCTATAAGAAGTACGTATATAATTAGGTAGATGTCATTTTACGTTTCTTAGCTATTTCTAGGATTCTAATAGGCGTAGTAGTCGTGCCTTCCTCCTAGAATCTTAGTCGATTAACCTTATCTCCTTTATCTAGTAACCCGTTATCGGACTTTCGTTTATATCCCTATATTTACGCCGCTAACATAATAGAAGAGATTATACCGCGTAAAGGACGTACCCTTCCGCCCGTCGGCGAAGACATTATAACCGATAGCACACTTTAGCCTATACTTCGTAGCGGAATGAGTAACGAGACGGCTATACTTATAGCGAGAACAAACACTATTATACTTCTAATGTAATAGATACGTATTAACTAGTATAAGTAAGTCTATACCCTTTAGTCTATCTATCTGATTTCTGCTTGATTTCTACTTAATTTCTACTTAGTTTCCGCCTTTTTACTACTTGATCGCTACTTAACAGTACCGCCGGGCATTATTCTATTCCTTATCTCGCCGAGTTAATAAGGTGATGTTAGTTATATAATAATTATACCTAGACAGTAGAGAGCTATTAAATCTGATTTTCGTTCGCCTACGGGGATTAGCTAACAAATGGTTTAAAGTTAGCAGATTAGGTAATCTACGGCTAGCTCTTAGTCAGAAACAGCGAAGAAACCTAGGAGTATACCGTATCCGCGACGGGAGCGTAGCATCGAAGCACTCTATACGACTCTATCTACTTTCAATTTTAATAGAGACGACTACTACGAGCTCGCGAATACGTCTAAGGGATAGGCAGAGTTAGCGCCTAAGAAGAACAAGTTATATACGGGTAAGGGCAACATACGCGGTACCGACACCTAGGCGCGGAACTAGGTTAAAGCCCTCCTACCGAAATAGGCGCCGTTAACGAAGATTAAGGATATTAAGACGCTATAGGGATTATACTTTATAGTTACTAAACTCTCGCTTACGCTAGCTAAGGCGGCTACCGCCGACGCCGTAGAGGACGAAGAGATAATAGATAGAGATAGGTCGACTCTAGTTGCCGGCGATAAGGAAGCCGACTATATACTATAAGATGTACTCTATCTTACCTTACTATAATAAGATAGCTGTCTCTTCTTTTTTACTCCGACCGATAGCACTTAATCTAGTAGTTTCTTTAGCATTTCTACGGTGTCGATGCTACGCGCTTGCCTAGTTCGCTTTAGCTTTAGCGGAGAGCATTTATATTTGCCTAGTAGGATAAGGTACTACCTATAGTATTATATAGGGTCTTTCTATACTATTTCTATTATATAACTGTCATTGTACCGACTAGTTTTCTAGTAGGTCTATAGCTTAGCGTATATACTCTTTTACTTTACCTACTTAATCTACCTTTACTTACATGCTAAAGCATATACTACGCTACTATTATAATGTAACTAGTACTATTCTACCTTACTTTTACCTTATCTACATCGACTTCCTCTTTCTTTTACTTTAATTCAAGTTTACTTCCCTCCTTATCTACTTCTCTACCTTCGAACATTAATAACTTTAACTTCTACCTATAACTTTAACCTCTATTTTAATATTAACAACTACTTAAAACCGATATAATAGTACTTCGACCGTCCTCTACCGTTTCTTCGACGCTATATCCGCTGTTTCTAGACAGTTTCTAAACGTCTTAGCCTTACTATAGACGCCTAGGCGCGATTCCGCGAGGTTTAGCGAGACTTAGCCCGTACCGCTAATAAAGTCGCTAGATTAAATAAGGCTCGTACGTCTATCGGTAACTTAACTCTTCCTAATATTAACGTATTTCTCCGACTACTTAAGAAATCCGACTTAGAGATAGTAAGAATAACGGTATAGGACGATTAGCGGTATATCGATATAGGCGAGTATACCCGTAGTATAGAAATTAAGGCAGAGAACTTATTAATCGACGAGGAGAGAGTGTTACACTTCGCCGAAGACACCTATCTAGGTAAGCCTATATAGAACGGGGCTAGGACAAGCTAAGAAGTAGCTAGGAGATATAATGTCTATATTATAAGATTCGGCTAACTTACGAACTACCTTATCCGTATAATCATTATAGGGATTTCCTAGGCGAATCGCTTAAACTATAACGATCTACGCTAGTAGATTATAGCGTACTAGGCATAAGCTTAGTGTCACACCCTTACGTACTTTAAGACGGTAAGCGGAATCTTCCCTTTCTTATTTTAAAGCTATTTCTCTAACATTTCTAGACTATAGAAGTTCTTATATAGCGTTCTAGTAGTAAAGTAGCCTAGGCGGCTACTACTCCGGCTAAGCGACGGGCCCTAGTAAGATACCTTTTTAATAAGGCCCCTATTACCTATACTAAGTATGCCTTCGCTAAGGAGAACGGCTCGATTACCGTCGAAGATATCTTCTCCGGGCTAAACACCGACCGTACCCTTAAGTAGCGAGTACTTTTCCGCTCTCGATTCCTAGATCTAGCTATAAGGACCTACGACCTACGTACTACTTATAGGTACCCGGTAACAGCCGCGCTTAGGAGAGTGTAGGCCCGCCGCGATAAGTAGCTGTTTGCTTACTAGAAGAACTCTATACGCTCGCTAGACATCCGCCGCTTAGAACTAGGCCTAATCGCTTATGTTCCTTCTAGAAGCAGCCGCGTGTATAGCGATATTCGAGCGGAGGCATTCGGTCCACCTCCTCGAATTCCGCTAGAGTATGCTTAGGTGCTTTATTTCTAGAGCATTTCTGCTAGTAAAGTCTAGTAGGCGGAATCGGCGAAGAGGAACATTAGGGGACGGGGAGAGGAATAGGCAGAGACTACGACCCTCCCACACGACATTAGTGTCTCTATGCGGGGTTTGTCTTACGAGTATGTGCTTGTGTATTTGGTCTATGCTTCTTCGGAAAGAAGTGAGCAGTTAGTAGCTTGTAGCTACTGCCATTATGAATTCGATGCGTTCTGTACTGATCTCCAACCATCTTATACGCCTCTCGAAGCTCCTACACCTTCACATCCCAATCCTTCAGCTGGCCATAGTTAAGATGCCTCGTCGACACCACTCGCTCAGACAGCGAAGCTGGCGTGGATGGAACCCGATCCCATGATACTCACCCGGAAGATATTCCTAGGCTCTGACAACAGCCGGCTCAGGGAAAAAGAGTCCTCTCAAGAGAATGTTTGCCAATACCAGTTTCGATCCAGTACCCATCTTCCATTCCGTGTCAAACGTCCGGCCAAAATTCCCTCCTCTGGCCTATACAAGCATGAGATCGTTTGACTAGTAGTTAAGTCGGTGACGATTAGCGAATCCCAAATGTTGTATGTCTTTTGTTTTGCGGTTGTGGTGGTCGAAAAGGTGCAGTAGAAGATTTTGACCCAACTTGGAATGTTTTGGCATCACCCAACGTCTCTCCCTATTTTCCACATACCAAAAGATGCAGCCGATACTCATGCATTCGGCGAATCCCAAATGTTGTATGCTGCTTTCTTTTTGTTGCCATATGTGTGTGATGTGGTGTGGTGATCGAAAAGGATGTTGGAAAGCTACCCCTTTTTCCATAAATTGTCGAGTCACATCCATCCAACGCTGTAATTGCTTTGGCTTTCTTCAATCAAGAGTCTTACATGTTGTATGTTTTTGTTTTGGCGCTGTGGTACAAGAAAAGTAGTGTGGGGAATTTGTGGTCAAATCTTGGCATTCACTCGGCAAATCGGTATATTTGAGTTTCTCCGCCATCCACAGAGCGACTCTGCTCTTGTTGTGGATCCGAAGCTGAATGGGAAGAAGATTGGCGTCGATTGTTGTACAGAGGAGGGAGGGGACGGGGGTCTCGGAAGTAGGTTCTTAGGTGTCTCGGTGTGAGCTATTCTCACAATCCTCTTGGCGCTCTATGAGCACGTGACGTTACATGATCACGGCAGGACCACAAGACCACAAGATCACCATTGTGGCTTAGCGTCATGGTTACGGCGATACCCATGGCTTTCGCCAGAACAACAAGCAGTTGCTTCCCATGTTCGACAACGACATCCATGGATTGATTGGCAGACAGAAATGGTTGCTAGGAATGCGATGCCCGTCCTGCAGCCACGAATCTGCTCCCAATTATCATCCAGTTGCGCTCATTGACTCTCGCTCGCCGACTCGCCAGGAACCCACCCAAGAGCAGATTCAATCTCCTTGACGATCGAGCAAGCACCAACGGACCACTTCACCCTGCTTTCCGCATCGCGGGTACAGTCGTCATGCCACTCACCCCAGGTAACAGCCAGCGTCTGCTGCTGGTCTAAACATTGAGCTCAGCAAAAAAGTCTCCCTTACGGACGCCAGCATCGCTCCAGCCACAGAAGTCACGCCGAAACCGTACTACCCATCAAAGTAATCGCCTTCGAATTGATGAAGCCCATACAGCAGAAAGCCACCCAGATCTCACGTGTCAGGTGACAAGACGGATCTCGCCTCGATGGACGCTCTCGCTGCATGGTAACTTCGACCGTGCCCACGAGAGGGTATCTGGACCTTCAGAATGACCATATGTTCAAGAGAGCGGCTTTGGACTCCAGAAAGATCCAGCACAGTCCGCGGTCTTGGCGCTTCAGGATCGTTGTCTCTCATGCGGCCAAACTTCAGCAACCCAACCAGACCGCCAGCATTTCGCCCAACAAATCGAGCGAGCAGCGTGTTCGAGACTTCTAAAGCAAGCGAGAGGGACTGCTCCAGCACAAGTCACTGACTGTAACTCTGGTGGAGCTGCGGCTATGCCAATTGTGACCATCTCTCCCTGATGTCGAGCATGCCAACAGGGAGACGACCGGCTTGATCAGGAGGCTCTCTCGATCGAGACGACAGTCTTATCCTATGACTGAAGGTGCTTGATGCCCGTTTTGTCTACACCAGGCAAAGGTAGAGATCTTGTTCTCAGCACAGAACGACGACGGCCATGCCAATAAGGAGATATCGCGTTCTACAACACGATTTTGTACGGCTGAAACCAACATTGAAGTGACTTTTCCTCACATGACGCGACGAAACAAAGGGTGAGGTGCTGACAAGACGAGTCTCACAATCCTAGATCTCAATTACCGAGTTTCAGGCACCTTGTTATGCTTTCAACCTCCGCAACCTTATTCAAACTGCCGGTGACTATACATGGTATGTTACTGATTCCATCGAATGGGACAACTTCACTAGCAATGGATCACAGCATAGCGTGGCAAATAACATGCATTATTTTCCTTGGCCCCAAGGACTCGGACTGTGAAACGCATAATTAGTATTTTCGTCCCCACGAGTCGCGATGCAATCGTTCGTTCTGGGTCAGCATCCTTGCCGGAGTATGCTCACCCCGGAATCCGCGGCAGGCACGATGAGATTGCCAATAGAAAAGGTATAAGCAGCTGCTTGGCCCACTGCCCTCTTCTCCTCCGTAAGCAGTTCACTCTTTTCTGCACGATTGTTAATATGGTTTGCTTCAACACTCGTTCAGTCGCGGCCGTTGGGCTTCTCTCGGCTGCTTTCAGTCATGCGCAGTCTCAGCTTGAGGCAAAGTCCGATTATTGGGATGTGATTGTCCTTGGAGGTGGCTCTACTGGCACGTTCTCCGCTATTCGACTTCAGCAGCAGGGGCTGAATGTGGCTCTTATTGAGAAAAAGGATCGCCTTGGAGGTCAGTTGCCAGCTTCCAATCATGAACACCGAAGACCATGCTAACTATCTACTGAATAGGCCATGTTGACACATACGTTGACCCGACCAGCAACGCAACCTACGACTATGGAGTTCAGCTTTTCACCAACCAGACCATTGTCCACGAATACTTCAATCACTTCGACATTCCACTCGTTTCCGTCGATCTGGCATCCGGAATGGGTGCTCGCCAAAGCATCAACTTCTTGACCGGCGCTTCTCTGAACGCCTCATCTCTATTAAGCAGCAATACAACAGCCCTCGCAACGGGCCTCCTTGGATACAAAGCCGAGATCGCCAAACACCCTGACATCGTTTCCTCCTGGAACTTGACGTACCCAGTCTCCGATGACCTTCTCATGCCTTTCGGCGACTTCCTCGCCAAGTACAACCTCGAAGGTGCAGCCTTCACAGCCTTCTCCTTCGCCGGCGGCTGCGGCAACATCCTTGCCCAACCAACCATCTACGTAATGAAATACTTCACCTCAATCCAAGTCGACGCCGTCATAACCCAAAACTTCCTCGCCAACGGCCTCTCAGACAACCAACTACTCTACAACCGCGCCCTCGCCGAACTCGGTGATGCAGCCTTCCTCTCTTCGACCGTCCACACCATTACCCGCGATGAGGACGGTGTGGAGGTACAGATGTACACTCCCACCGGACCAAAACGCATCAAGGCTCGCAAGCTTTTGATCACAATCCCTCCCAAACTCGAGAACCTCTCTCCTTTCCTCTCTTTGGACACCAACGAGCAAGCCATCTTCGGCCAGTTCAACAACAGCTACTACTGGGACATGATGGTCAAGAACACTGGCCTTCCCGCCAACGCCAGCTTGAACAACATCAACCCAGACGCTGCTCTTCAGATTCCTGCTATGCCTGCTCTATACAACGTCAACGCCGTCCCAACGATCCCTGGTTTGCACGCTCTGTACTACGGATCCGCAACTCCCAAGACCGAAGGCCAAGTCAAAGAAGACGTCATAGCCACCATCAACCTCATCCGCACCAGCCTCGGCTACCCTGACCCAGCTGAGGGCTTAGAATTTGTAGGATTCAACAGCCATGCCCCATTCGAGCTGACAGTCTCACCCGACGCTATTCAAGCCGGTTTCTACAAGAAATTACTGGCATTGCAGGGCGAAAAGAACACATGGTTCACTGGCGCGGCGTGGATGAACCAGGCTAGTGGTGAGCTGTGGGAGTACACTGAGACGATGGTTCTGCCTGGTCTGGCCAAGTCGCTTGGGCTGCACGGATTGATGTCCCCGATCTCGGGTCCCGCTTCGACGACTGCAAACGTCACGGATCTTATTGGCACTAGCAACGTTACATCTGCGACTGATGGGAATGGAAAGCAGTATGTTGCTCCGGCTGAGTATCTGGAGGGTGAGAAGAAGCCTACTTCTTATGGAAAGTTCCTCAAGCGCTGGTTCTAGATCCAACTCAGTCCGTTCGTTATCTAGTTTGAGTGGTGTATATAGCCTTCTTTACATATGTTTGGCCATGGTTTCATCGATTTGGCTTTGCTTTTATACGTGGGTACATCACTCGTGCAATGGAAACTTGAGACGAAGTTCTTCACTCATTAATCGATAGCATACATTCCTCTATTTCCACAGATAGCAATCGCGACTCACCTCATCTTCCTCAAGCAGGAGGCGGCAGCAAGTTCGCATTGCCTCACTCCCGCGGTGTTCTTTCCCCTCTCTTCATTTGGGAACCTGCCCCTCGACAAAGTCCAATGCATGCTCGCGACTAACGACATCACACGTACTCGCCTTTTGCAGATAACTAACACCATAACACTTCTCCGCAACAAGCACCATCTCCGCCCTGAAAGTCGTGCAGATGAACTGTGCCCGATCTCCAGTCACCGGATCCTTCTGAGAACTCTCCTCCAGCAACTTCGCAACAGCAGTTCTGTACTGCGCATCCAAATTGGCATCAATCTCGTCGAAAAGGTAGAATGGTGCAGGATCGGACTTTTGAATCGCGAAGACGAGCGCAAGAGCACACAAACTCTTCTGTCCACCAGAAAGCTGTTGAATGCGCTGCTGTTCGTCATGCTTGCTGTTGAAGCTCACGGAGATACCAACGCCGGTATAGTTCTCCACGTTGGACCTGGCTCGCGTGGCAGCAGCAGCAGCCTCATCCTCATCATCACTCTCATCAACACCCTTGGCTGGCGCTGCGTCTCTATCGCTGCGTCGCTGGATGATGAGTCTACCCTTGCCCGCAGGCACGAGTTTGACGAAGACTTCAGCGAAAGCCTTGCTGACTTGCTTGAACGTACGTTCAATAGCTTCATCTTTGCGCATGTCAAGCACGTCGATAAGAGTGCGAATGCTGCCGTCACTCTCATCAAGACCTTTTCGGCGTTGCTCGAGCTCGGCACGTTGACGCTCAAATTGCTGGTATTGCTCAAAAGCTTTCTTGTTGACGTGTCCGTACTTTTTCAGCGATTCTTGACACTTGTGGAGTTTTGTCGTGGCTGTTGTAGGGTTCATATCCTTGTACTGCCTGCTGTATGCGGCGTCCGGGATGATGCCTAGGTTGCGAATTTGAAGTTGGACTTCTTGAAGGCGTGTAGCATATCCCGCACGTCGCTGAGCGCCCTTTTCGACGCTCTTCTGGTGGTTGCGCATGGACTGTTCGAGCTTTCCGACCTCTGTCTGTTTGTCTGCGCGGTTTGTTTCAGCGGTGGCGAGTTCGCCTTGAGCTTTATCGATAGACGCGTCAATCTCCTTGATCTTGTTGTCAATGGTTTGTAGACGCTTCTCGGCACGCTTCGCATCTGCTTTGCGCTCTTTCAGCTGGGAGCTGCTTGCGCCACCGTCTCTGGCAGTGGATGTGTCCTCATCAGTCTGTTGCAGCTGATCAAGTCGTGGGCGAAGGTTGATCTTCAGTGCATCCTCCACACCCTGCTTCGTCTCGTTCATCTCTGAAAGTTCGTCACTAACTTCACGGTACTGGATCTTCAACTCGGGGAGCTCCTCGCCCGCTTGATCTAGCTGACGCTCCTCCTGTGTGCTTAGCGTTTTCTTAAAGTCTGCTGCCAGTTCGGATTCGTAGCCAGATAGCTGGTTGTTGACGTCGTTCAGTAATGACGAAAGATTGTCCTGATTCTTTTGCTTGCCGGCAACCTCATCACGACGGGTCGATAGTTCGTGTTCCTTCCGTCTAAGCTCGTCTCGCATGGGGAGATAGCCGCCTTCAATCTGTGCACGTTTGTTCTCGATCTTCTGCACTTCGGTCATCGCCTTGTTGACCTTCTGATTGATTTGTTCTAGTTCACGAGCAATCTCATCTTTGCGTCCTTTGGTGGCCTCGAACTCCTCGCGGGCCGCCTTGGCACGGCGCATACCGTCAATACGCGAGTTACGCACGTCGTGGAAACCTCCGGTCAAAGCACCCTTCTGATCAGAGCGATCACCGTCGGGCGTGATCGCGTTGACTGAGTGGCTGCGAGCGTATTGCGCCGCGACCTGAAGGTTGGGACAGACGATCGTCCTACCAAATACTTGCTGCATCGGCTTTTGGAACTCCGGTTTGAATTTCAGCTTGCTAAGCAAAGGTACGGCATCGCTGGCTTTGGGCATCTCAACATCCCTCGCCTTGACGCGGTTGAGAGGCGTAAAGGTGACACGGCCACCCCTCTCTGCTTGTAGAGCTTTGATGAGACGCTCGGCAATCTCATCATCATCAACCACATAGTGGAAGAGCGACGCGCCTGCGGTGACCTCAACAGCCGTCTTGTATGAGTCTCTGCACTCGACCAGATCGCCGATAGGTCCATGTGCACCTTCAATGCCGTCTCGCTCGACAATCCGTCGCACAGCAGCCAGACCACGGGAGGTGTTAGCATCCATCATCTGGCTGAGCAACCGCTCGGACTTGTCGAGCTCCTGTTTGGCGTTGGCGATCACAGAGTCCAGCTTGGCTTCCTCCCTCCACAACTCTTTCCGCTGGTCCATCAGACGCTCTTTCTCTTCTCTGGCTTGCTGAATCTCGCCAGAAATGTTTTGCTGCTCGTCACCGCGGTTCTCCATTCGGTGTCGTAGCTCGGCAATGTCAGTCTCCAACTGTGTAATCTGCTCTTCTAGCTCGGCGATGTCCTCGGTGATTTGCATGGCAATTGCTTTGCGCCTGGCGAGATTGTTGTGGACTTCTCCTATCTGGTTTCGCAGCCAGTCGTCGCGCTCTTTCTTCGTTCGAAACTGTGCGTGACGGCCCTGCTTGGCCAGCAAGCGCTGGCGAGTTGCCTCTGCGTCTTGGATCTGCTGCTTCAATCCCTTCTCTTCTTGCTGCTTCGCGTTGAACTCGGGAAGAAGCTGGGCAAGCTCTGCTTCGCGTTGCTTGATGAGATTTTGAACGTCTTTTAGCTCACTATTCCGCTGGGTTAGGGCTTGTTGTGCAGCTGACTGGTTGTCTGCCATGCTGGAGACATCTGATTGTGCTTGGGCCAATGCTCGTGAAGTGTCAGTCCGGTCCTCCTTGTACTGTGCCTTCTCCTCGACGAGCAGCTTGATCTGCTGTCGCAGCCCAGTGATCTGAATATCAATCGCCTCCAACTGCTTCTCTCCATCTTTCAAGGCCTCGCGGTGCTCATCATTGTCCTCAGCACCCTGTTCACGCTCTCCGTCGATGCGTTCGAGATGGTTTTGAAGCTGCTCTTGATCGCGGTGATGGATGATGTACTCCAAACACTTTCGCTCACGGTCCCGCTCTTGGTACTCGCGTAGTTCCTCCTTCTCCTCCTCCAGCTCTGACAGTCGCCCGCGGATGGTCTCGAGCAGATCGTCGATCTTCTCTCGCTTGAAGTTGGTCTCCTCCATGATCTTCCTCGATTCTGATCTCTTGCCTTCGTACACCTCAGTACCAGCGACCGTCTTGAGCATGCTCAGGCGCTCGGGGTCTTTCATATTGGTGATGGCCGTGACTCTGCCCTGTGGCACGATATAGTACGGATTACTCCTGCTGAAGCCAGCGCTCTCCAAGATGTTCAAGACCTCCTGCTTGGTCGTATTCTTACG
Source organism: Ramularia endophylla (assembly GCA_002116395.1). Lineage (NCBI taxonomy): Eukaryota > Fungi > Ascomycota > Dothideomycetes > Mycosphaerellales > Mycosphaerellaceae > Ramularia > Ramularia endophylla. The sequence continues at coordinate 54,249 of KZ110287.1, read as the reverse complement.
ATTCAAGCTGTATTCGTCCTTCTTCTGGCCGATCGTGCGGCGTAATACAACCTCCGGAGTACCGGTGGGGAAACGATCATCGCTGTTGTCGAAGATGATTTCGACATATGCGCTCATCACCGCCGATCCAGCACCCTCATGAAGCAGTCCCTGGCGGTCTTCGCGGCCAAGCTGGGTGTACTTGTCGCTGAGCACGAAGCGGATGGCGGCGAAGAAGTTGCTCTTTCCGGAGCCATTGCGACCGACGATGACATTGTGGCCGGGCGAGAAGGGCTCGATGACGGTCTGGTCCTTGTATGACTTGAAGCCCTGGATGATGATCTGCTTGATGTGCATCGTCGCCGTGTGGCGCCCTTGCGCGCGTGATGTCGGGTGGAGGTGTGTCAGATGTTTCTGAACTTGTCGTGAAGATGCGCGAACGATGGATACGCGTAGTAGCGCGTGTTTGTTCGGGCTAGCCCGTCGTAGCGGGGTACCTCTCGCGAGTCAACCAACCTCACTTCAGCATCAACTGTCCAGCGATGATGCATCATGGTTACTGCTTGATATCCAGAGTGATTGAAGTTGCTCGCGCTCTGCTTGTTGAACAGACTCCTTCCAGTAGTGCCTATCTTTCTTTCCTGTCGAGCACAAATTGCGCAGGATGAACTTAGGGTTAGGGTTGGGGTAGTGTGCATCCTCGCTAGGAAAGGCTTCTAGGCCTCGTACTGTTCTGTGGTATGGCTCAGCGTGCAAAGATCAGTTGCTCGTGGGTTCGAGGGGTAGTAGAGGTGCCAATGTGGTGCGTTTCGTGTCGAGGAGTGGATGCGGGTGATAAGATGATATAAATGCTTTGAGTCTGGAATTTGTTCCATTCTTCCTCCTCAACACCTAAACACGTTTTGCATAGGAGGTATTGGGACACCAAACCATCCCACAAGAGGACACCGCCTTCTTCGAACTCTCCCAAAGCAGAGATCGCATCTCATCTAATTGCAAGCCGCCCAGGTCCACACTCAAGAGAAGACCTTCCGACCTGGTCAGACTCTGACTACCATGGCATCCCCAATCGCCAACCTCCCACTCGAGCTTACAGAGCATATCCTATGGTTCCTACCCACGCGAGATATCCTCCTGGCACAACGTGTATCTCAACATTGGCGCGAGCTCATATCGGACAGCACCAAACTGCAGACCGCCCTTTTCCGCAGCCCCCAGCCGCTGAAATGGTGTGTACGTGAAACAACGACGGAATGGAAGGCTGGGCCAAAGAAGGGCAAGAGCAAGTGGACACACCGTCTCATAAGGGCAACTGATAGGGACCTTGAAGGGCCAGTAGATTTTGTACACGATGGAATCACTAGGGAGCTTCCACGAGTTCCACTGTCCTACTGGCGTGGTGAACGATATATTTTTTCATATCACCACTCCCGAAGACTTCTGGCAGCGTGATTCCAACGGCGGAGGACAGTATGAGGCTAGGATCAGGCCAAATAGCAGGCTCCTGCAAGCCATATGCTCGTCAGGCACCGGCTGGCGTGACATGTACGTCACACAGCCTCCAACCAACCGTTTCGAATTCTTTTGGAGCACCGATCATGGCGAGCGATTTGGACGTCCGGTGCCAGCTGAGCGAACAGTGCGCGATTGGCCAGACCTCAGATCCCCCCACGGCATAACCGTAGGCGAAGTCGCCGACATGATGCTGCTGCTGCAAGAAGAGACCCGAGGGAAACTATCTATGGCCAGAAGTGACGAAATAGACTTCAGCGTGCTCGATTTCTTCTGGATATCTCAAAAAGCCGAACGACAACTACGAGAGCAGGTCGATCTTTCGGATGACGACGGCGCAGACTTCATCGGACAGGAAGGATGCGAATACAGAGATCGGAACGTGAATCCCAGTTATGAATCGAGCGTGTCTGAATGAACGAGCTATCTTGGGATGGGTTGAATTCTTGATATGGGTTACTGTTCGTCTCCTTCACCTGGAATCCCCAAATAAGTGGAATGCTTCGGCCGCTAGAATGGACAATGCGCCAGATGAGAGCGGAATCTCCTTGTGGACAAATCAGGTCTCTGTGATGATCATCAGGTGGTCTCTCAAGAATCTCCGAGTTCTGTTGGAGGCACATCACCACAGCTAGCGGCTCAGTCGATGCACCGTCGATTAGAAAGGTTCCTGGGCACTCATACAAATGGTGTTCGTTGATGTCCGTGGCAGGTCCCGCGATAGAAGTTATGTCCCTCCGACGTCGCCATCTCCTAGACGCTCAGCGGCCCGTCTGCTGTCCTGGCCGATGTCCCGGAGCAGAAGACGAGCTTCACTTCGCCAGACGAATGGAAGTCTCATTGCCTGTATCGGGCTACGGTTCGTCCCTTCCGATTGGAGGGGTCCATCCGCCACGATTGGCTTATGCTCTGCATGTGGCACAAAGAAGAGTGGTTCAATATCATCTGAGCGAGAGCTCGCGACGAGTCGTCTTTCAGGTCTTGAGTTTCATTCTGAGCTGACTTAGTCGGTGCTTCCACTCGGGCAGACGAGTGGATGTTCGAGACTGCGTTGCGGAGATGATAATATTTCAAACAGGTCAGGCTGATAGTGATTGAAACAGCACTGATGGAGAAAGGAAGAAACTGCTGCAGCGCAAGTGCGTAAGCAAGTGAAGTTCTCTCATTTGCACAGTTAACTGCAGGGTGGGTGAGAGCTCGCTGTGGGCGTGTTGAAACTCGTTGTGGATGATTTTGGCTGTACTGTTGATGCGACCTTGGAAATCCTAGTCCAGGGTTTCTCTTGTCGCAGTGATATTGTCCCACCTGCAACGCGAGGGGAGTAAGAAAGGCAGATGGCAGGTACGCGTGAGCGCAAAAAGAAAGGAAGGAGCGATTGGCGGCTGCCGCCTGATATCTTTCCACGACCGACACTCGTTGTTCTGTACTTTGAAAACACCACTCACTTCACTCACCACTTCTCAACACCTGTCTCGGCCCACACATACACCACCATGTTTTCCGGAACCAATCAGCTATCGGAGAGACGCCGCCACGCCAGCGCCATGATGCACGAGAGTTTGGAAGCCACCCGGCGGCAGAGGGCCGCATTATGCGATGAGAGTCTCCGCAAGGCGGCGGCGTGCAGGGCGAAGATACGACCATCGGCTTTCCTCACGGTGCTGCCTCCCGAGATTCGAGTCATGATCTATGACATCGTCTACGCTGAAGAGCCAGGATCAAGCAAGGTGAACCTGAAGCGAGCTGCACCAGCAAATGAGAAGGCATACAAGGTACGTTTTCCCCTTCCATTTGTCGGTAACTAGCTGAACTCCTCCAGTGTGCTTTCGACCCGCTCATTGCGATCTCCAAGCAATGGTTTCTCGAAGCTTTCGCCAGCTTTGTGCATCCGAGGCAGTTCGAGTTCGAGAAGTTCGCCGATCTTGAAGAGCTTTTACTACGTCTACCACATCTCAAGAAGCACATCAGATCCGTGTCTTGGCGCGAGGAGAATGTGTATTTTCATGTTGCCCATTTGAACGAGCTGGGGACGCTGGCGCCGAACGTCAAGAGTCTGCACGCCTACTTTCCACACTTAGTCTTTGGTAGTCCACTCACTTACACTCCGCTGTACCTTCGTGGCCTGGATCATTACCGCTGTACCATCGAGCGTGCCCTATCAGCCGGGTCTTGGGTAATCGAAGAAATGTGCAAAGAGCAAGCAGATGACCTTTCCAAGAAGGTTAGTGACCAGGTCACCAAGGCGATAGGCACATGAGCGAGCTGCTCCGCGTTGGAAGCTCTCAGCAGAAAACAATGGAAGTGGGCGAAGAGGTGGGGCTTCGGAAGGAGGAGAGCTGACTGCGACGCATCTTGACGCCGTGGCAACGAATCTTTGCTGATCGTATCAATCATACATAGCTTTGATTTTGCTTCGACTGATTGAGACAAACGAATGGGTGTACAGCACTTGCTATCTTGCGTGTTGTTGCAGGGAAGAAACGCGCGGGAGCCGGTGGCATGAGCGGTACGAAGGACTTACGCACAGTATCAAACCCACTCTTGGCTGCTTCAGCATCATGTCCCCATTTCTTTCCGATTCCAACTCTGATCTGAACTATTCAGAGATGCCAGCATGTGATACCAGGTGACACATGTGCTTCGCGCTTGGCTTGGCATGCCGTTGTGCAACAGCGCATGGAGGACAGTCTCAACTCATGCCTAAGTATGCTGCCCATCTCTTCAGCATGGAGTCTTTGCCTTCAATGACAACAAGCCAGCTGGATATCATTATCGAAGTGATTAGGCGAGAGTGACCGCTGATACTGTCATAGCGTCGCGACGGATAGCTTGTGTGTTGATGTGTGGCTCATTTCGAATCGAGCTCGATAGAGACAGGTGAACGTCGACAACCTCACGTTCCAACAAGTCCTCAAGCTGGGACCTATACCCGCTAGAACTAGTTTCGCAGGTATTTCAGCCCGATAGTAGCCGCACTCACAAACATACACGATCCAGTAAAAAGCACCACCGTCTCGTACCTGTCAGAGCCGTAGCTTGCCTTGTCCGCCGCACTCCGAGCAGCCAGCAAAGCACCTCCAATGGGTCCAGCAAGAACATTCCCTACTCCCTTACCAACGTTCAAGAGCCCGAATGCTGCGAAGCCCGTAGCAGGGTCAGTTGTAACGGCCGTGCCCATTCTCGCCCACATCGCAGTATATCCAGCACCAAAGAACCCGTATATAATGGCAAATACTGCGAGCACACCAAAGTTATGAGCGAAACCCCAGCATGTGTATGTAGCAACGGAAGCCATGAAAGTGGACAGTACGATCAGGGAGTTCAGGGACACTCTGTTTCTGTCTGACAAGTACCCAAAGCTGAGCTGGCCAATGACTTGAGAAATGCTCATTATAGTCAGTAGTAGAGCTCCTTGAGAAGAGCTCAGCCCATTTGAGGTTGCGTACGACGGCAGGTAAATTGAGGGAAAGAAGTAGCCAATACCCATTGCAAAGTTTGAGGCGCTGTAGATCCAGAACAGGGGATTCTTGAGAAATAACCAGTCTGTCCTGGACGGCGCTGATATCTCATTTGACGAGTTTGGAAGCCTTCCTTTCAGCACTGGAATCAGAGGTCCAGTGAGAACTAACAGACCAACAGCGATGACTCTCAAAGTAGTCTGATAGCCGTATCGATGTAGCAAAGACTGCAGACCGATTGGCAAAGCGGCACCAGAGGCTCCAGAAGCACTGCACAGAAATCCATACGCAGCACCTCTGCGCTCGACCCAGAACTCATTCACCATGCTCAATATCGGGTAGTAGAAGATGATGAAGCCCAGACCATACCCAAATCCTTGCGTCAGGATCAAAGTCCCGAGGCTCGTTGCGAAAGAACCTGCGACGAGGCTCAGTAAAGCGAGCGTCCAGCCAAACCAAATCATATATTTTCTGTATCTCGAGTAGCGTTTGACGATAGGAATTGAGATAGGAGCTGCCATGTATGACATTCCCGAGGCCACTGTTCCGATCACGGATATGTAGGGAGAGTCCTTGAACTCTGGGAGTTGGGAGTAGTATTCTTGGAAGACTCCAAAGGATAGGGGAAACCCCCAGAGGAGAGCCTCAAAGACAAAAGCTGCTAAGAGGAGCCGCCAGGCTGCAGCTCCCCTATCATGCGGCGGTAGAGAATGGCCATCGCTTGAGCCTGAGGCGATTTCTGTATGAATGTTGTCCTGTGGTGTTGAGATGGTGTGCAATTCCAACACATCTCGGGTGGCGGTTTCTTGAGACATCTTTAATTGCGGTTGAGACAATAGTACCGAATAGCTCGCTTGACCTATATGTTCTTCACACATCAGACTGACATAGCCGAGGTCTGTGCTGACTTTCCCAGACCCGAGGCTTCCTCCAACAACCCACAAGACCTTGCCAGTGACTATTCTGCTAGCTTGCAGCAGATATGGCCAGTCTTTCGATGCCCAAAACGAGAGCTTAGAGTGCTTGGTCCTAGTCTTGAAAGTTTTGTGGTGTATTGTCCAGACGCTGCCAAGCTTTCATGTGTCTCCAGGAAATGAAGTATTCCTAGGATGCCAAGATTGTCCACTACAGGAGGCCGAGGAGCCACTGATGAGACGAGTGGGACGGTCTGCAGTACAGCTGCATGAGCAAGCGGCGACGGCACAAGTCCGTCCACTCCAAATACGATCCAACGCACAGCCTCTCGCAAGCAATGCGGTAGTATCGCGATTCTCAACAGAGTGCTCGAGTCCGGAGTGATGAGCCTGCAAGGTGAAGTAGCAAGGCACAGAAGATGTGACCGAGGACGCTGCCGCTGTGGCGATCGGTCGGAAGCCGTCTAAACTCTGAATCCTGTGAATCCTTTCGATGCCAAATCAAACGGAAACGGCAAGGCGGCATGCTCGAGCTGCGCCCTATCGCTGCTGTAACATCATTGCTGCAACGTAGCTTGTTACCAAGCTCGACGAGCCTCCAGCAAATAGGTATGTCGAGGCCAAGAAGGATGGTCTGCTTCGTGTAATAGTACACCAAACATTGCAGGCAAGCAGTCTCCACATTGACACACTGCATTGTAGGGCAACAGGAATAGAGTTCACGAAGGATGGCCTCATGGTAAATGTGGTAACACTGCCTCACCGGGTACCTGTATCCTGAACATTCGTCGATCATCAGCTCCAAATCTTGCAAGCGGGGATACATTCCCCCGACTACCAGGTTGCTTACAGGCCAATGCACTCTTCTTATTGGCCATATGCAGGTGCGGCGTAGCGTGCTCGACGGTGCACACCGTCGTGAGACTTGACAGTCCATACAGTGCGACTCTTCGGTATGTCATGGCGGACGTCTGAACTCAATGACCGCCATCTCCAGGTTTGAGAGAGGAGTATGGCAGAGAAAGCTGGAATGCCATCAACGAAATTCATAGTAGATCATTTCCACTTGTATGTGTACAATCTCGCGTTCCTCGTTCTAATCGTTCCATCTCATCTGCTTGCGTGGGAAAGAGAAGAAGTGAGACCATTCCAGAAAGTTGCGAAGAGAAAGGCTCCAGGCCTCAGAAGCCCGAGACTCCGGGTATAGTCCATTCATGTTCGCCGACAATGCCTGCAATCGAGTAGGCCATTGTTGAACCCAGTCTCCAGGACTAAGAGGTTGCCGGAACCATCGATTATGCGCTCCGTTTGTATCCAATGTATCAATTAGTGTAGGATGCATTTGTCAACCAAGTCTATCGCTCAACATCGAGCATCACCACCACTTCTACCAACCTCCTCAATCACTCCACAAACTTCGTCCTCGTAGAGTGCGGGTCCCATGCCATCACATCGGGCTTTTTCTTTGAGACGCTCGCAGACTTTGCTGACATCAAGTCTGCCCGAGAGATAGAGAGGATGCATCTGCAAAACGTCCCATGCCTCAGTGGCAGATAGTAGTCGTCGGTCATTAGTCGGTGAACCCATCACAGTATTGTGAATAGGCTGCTGGCCGCTTGTAGTGGAAACGTGACGTTCGCTTGAGGCAGATGCAACTTGCGAATGCTGAGCTTGCAGCAACATGCCCGATCCGTCCATGGAGGAAGATGTTTGACGTCTCGACAGTGACAATGGTGTCCTTGCACGGAGAATCTCATTCTCAGCTTGAGCTCGCCGAAGCAAGATTTTCAGGCGCTCGTTGTCGGACTGAAGCGACGTCGTAGTTGTTGTAAGAAGGTCAATCTTAGCCTGTAAGTCTCGAACATGTCGTTCTTTGCGTTCGCGAAATGCACGTTGACTGTGCACAGGTCAGCTTGTGCCTCGGTGTAGTCATCTTCCAAGATACTCACGCTGCACGATTCTGTGCTTTACGCCGCGACTGTGCGGGTGAAAGACTGTCTTTCTCCTCACTACTGCTTCTTCTGCCTGAGCGATCCTCCATGTCAACATTGTACGCACTGCCGAGCGATCCGCTTGGCAAATGTGAGTACTGCGGAGGGGGAGGCGAAAGAGATGTCTGCGGGATGGGTGTCAAACCCGTTCGGGGAACAGCAGGGTAATATGTGTAGTCAAAAGAGCCAGGGACGAAAGTTTGAGGTTCAATGGAAGCCTGTCGAGGTTAACTCTTCGATCGGGCGGCGATATTGGGAATGGCATACTGGAATGTTGCCACCGGGCTGTTGTGTAACTCCAGACCTCGTTCCATATTCAAAATACTGGTATGAGTGAGGGACGGCAGCGCCATAGTAGTTGTACTCCAAAGAATCCATAGCGAGATCGCAGTCGTGGTTACATGTGCAAGCTTCGTCCGTTGAGCCCCGTGCAGCAGAATTGAGGATTGTTCAGAAGGTGGCAATGGAGCGCGGGATCAAAGCTAGCATATAGATATGTTGCCTCAGCGTAGCATGCAGATTCGCTTGGTCCGTGACACAAAACGTGCCCTTTGTCAGGGATGGAAGAACCCGAGGAGGATCGTTCTAATCATTCTAGTCTGCGTCGTGGAACGCACATGGCGGTGCAGGATGCTTGCCGATCACAAGCTGCAAGCGGTCTTGAGAGAGGCTCAAAAAGGGTTGTCAGTAATCCTAGGCAGCCCTAAATCCTGCACGGTGTCCTGGCGATAACCAACAGGCGATCTGTGGCTTTGGAGGGGTAGCGGATGAAGCTCCAAGTGGCCGGTACAGTGCATGCGCCGAAGGATCTAGCGCCGCCACGAGGACAAATCTCTCGGCGACAGCGGTAGTCATCCTGCGGTCTCGCTGCTGGCTGGCACCGCGGCATCTCGATGGCTTTGGGAGCTTGACCAAATTTGTGGCGGTGTTAAACGGTATCGCCGCGTGCGAAAAGCATGCATGCGACGTTGTGAAGGCAAGGTGGGATTCGGTCGAAAGCCGACAGAACGAAACCAAGCAACAATGTGGTCTAGGCGCCAGAAGAGCCGACCCGGTGTCGAAACAGATCATATCTGTCGACACTCTGTAGATCGGACACGGCATGCAAAAGAAGTAGCTGCGGTGATCCCTTTCAGAACTGCATGAAGAAACGAACAAACAAGTGGGCGCGTTCGGGGCACGTCTTAGCGTCATTACTTCGTGTGTGTAGAAGACTTACGTCCGGCAAGTAAGCTGATGGCGGCGGTAGCCTCAATTCTCCTGATGCAACCAATGAAATTGTGAGTTCACAACGAATCATGAAGGACAAATCCTCAAGGGGAGAATGCGAACTTGGGCTAGTCAAGCGACAGGCAGCTTTGCACTCCTGTGACACGGCAGTCAAGGTGGCCGAAGGCAAGCTGCGTACAGGGCATGCTGAACTCCACAGGGCTGCGGTATCCGGGACTCCTGTTCGCTGGGACCCATAGAATTGGTCTGCGCAACCTTGTGAAAGAGCCGCATGGTGTATCGGCACTGCCGTTCACGCGGCCTCGGTGCCCTTATAATTGCAATACGTTCCGTGATCGTTGCTGGTACAGCTGAATGGAACGCTGATACGTACCGAAGGACTTCATGGGCCTTTTGAGAAATAGGTCGAGACGTCCAGCTCAAGATCAACTCGTTCCGCGCAGACTCAAGGAGGCTGACGTGGGCCACGTGGGAGCATCTTCCCGAGAGCTCGTGGACAGTCCGATCAATTCTGCCAAGATGTAGAGCGATACAGCTAAGAGTGTCTTGGAAGGTCCACGAATATGCCGTCGGATATATCGGACATATAGTCCACAAAAGTCAGCATACCACGGAGTCTGACATTAATGCCGAAGGTACAGCCTGTAAGTGAGGTGGAGAAGTTCTAAGCAATAGAGGGTTAGGCCTTTCCATCATCCAAGCGAAGCGGGCAAGCCAAAGAAGATTGTCGATCTAGCGATGATACGCCCTATGCTGTATCACCAGTTCGCGGCCTGGACATTCGTTGAACGCGTCATGGCTTGCGATTGAGATCACTCTTCGGAGTCTCATTTATTCTGTTGTGGCTGGCTACCCTGGTGTACTCCGCATACGGAGCACATGGTTGCAAGGAGCTGGTACGATCAGCATTGCTTACTTGCGGAATTGGCTGCCTTGATGTGTCTCAATGCAGTGTACACCGAGCTCGGATTTAAGTCGGTAGCAGATCTTCAACTCGTACTCCGCAGAATGATTCCTATCACACACGCGGTTGTGAAGTCCGGCCAGTACTGCTTGCGTCTCGCGATGTCGCAAGAATGGAAGACGGTGAGATGTTTCTATGACAATCTCAGTTCCCGTTCCGAAGCTCGACCAGCTGTCGAACGCCAGTCATACCAACCCAGACAGCCTCCTCCGTTCTGATGGTTCGACTTCCTTGGCCAGGCACCAGGTTGATCCAGCAATCAAAGACCTCTTCGGCCTTGCTCACACCTGCCGCCTGCAATTCTCGATCGGCACTGAGTGCCGCTTCGAGGCCGGCTACGCCTCCGAAAACCACAATCAGGTGGTTCCATGTCGGCTCTATACGTGCCGCGCTGTCGGGTCTGATCAGGGTGTCAAGTGATGCACCTCGCTCGCTTGTGCCAATGCTGATGTCGTAGCCGCCGTCATACGGACATTCGGTAAATATCGATCCCAGAGAAGACGCCTGCCGGACTTGGTAGCCCCAGTAGTAGCCCGACTGTTCGCGAGGGATGTCTGGCGATATTGCGTCCCCAGACAGATTCTCCACATATGAGGTTGGGGCATCGGCATCTAGCTGGACAGTAACTCGAGTGTTGGCATCAATGCTGACTGGGATATTCACTCTGCTTCCCAACCCGCAGTCTACAAGAGTTCCAGATTTCCTCGCGGGTCCAGTGGTGATACCCTCACGATACTGACACCATTCCTCGCTTCGTAGATGATGAGGCATGTCCAGACTAGGCAAAGCACCGGCAGTGCGGAGGTCGGGATGCATGGGGAACAAGGCTTTCCTCAAATTCGGTGGAGTTTCCAGGTATGTGAGAACGTGGTAGAGAAAGAAATTCGGGTCCGCAAAGGCTGTGTAGCCATCACGTTCTGGCGCACGGATATCGGCTTGGCCATCATCGAAGATGACAATCTCGTCGACGCAGAAGACGGCACAGGCGCGAGCAATTTGGCCTGCAAGACTCGTCTTCTGATCGTGCGTCACAGCATTCGCTATGATACTTCCAGGGAGTGCGATACTAAGGGTATGGCTTCTTCCTCCGGCTGGCTGAAAGACGGCGCTTGGTTTGGATGTATCTGGGTAATCAGCGTCGGTCTTTCTCTTCTGTCATCTTGTCAGCGATGATCGAATGGTGAGAGTCAGATGTTGAAAGTACTTTGGACTTGTGGGGCGCCATGATGAGGTTGATGTTGAGTTTGGCGAGGTTGATGTTCGAGAAAATAATTCAGCAAGCGCGAAGTGAAGAAAGACGCTAGCTCGAATGGGCCGCGTGCCGACAACGACACTCCTCACTGTTGCATACCTAGGTAGCTTTCCATCACCGGGCATTCCTTACCTATATTCATCTTTGGAAAGGATATTCTCGTAAGTCCTAACCCATAAGAGATCATGCCCTGGGTCAGAATCCGAGGTCTTCTACAGGAACAACGAAATCTGAGAGTGAGGTAGCATTCAGGAACTACCACGTCTCGGCATCGCAGCGAACTACCTACACTATAGCCTCTCAGACAAGCTGCGGGAAGCAGTATTGTACGTTAGTACAGTTCGTCGCTGTAAGACTCAACATTGGATGACATCCCACCCCGTCGATAGCCAGAAGACATAGTACGCGAGATGCTGCTTACCCCAACCCTAACCCTTACGGACGCTATTAAATGTGCATCCCATCTGTCCATGCCATTTCATCAGGCATTGGGACCTTGCAATGTGATTGTTTCAATACTGGCTAGGGTACCTCGAGATTTCCCGTGTATCGACACAATTGACATTAGAACAATTTCCACGTGCGAGTCAGCATTGTAATGAGATCAACAACAAAGAACGTCCGAAGAACCGGCGTGAACACCCATGCAGAGCACCGACTTTGCAGCAACGACCAACTTCTGTTGACTAGCGCAACTAACGAGTTTGATATGTTTGTTTACTTTGATTGTCTGGTCGTTGTGAACGGCAGCAACAAGTCCAATGTTATCAGAAAGCACAACGACAGGCCAAGGAACAACCAAAGACAACCATCGAGAACAATTGAAACCACTTCGTTCCATTCCCTTGGGTATTCTACAAACACACAAGCAAGTAGCAAAGAGCAACACTCGCTTGCATCCATCGCGCCATGCTTTCCTTTTTGCACGCTTCATTTCATCACATCATACATTAGTCTCCTGCATCTTTTAAAGGCATGCAGTTCCGTCAATACCCAAGACCAGCTCCGAGGTACTGTACATCCCATCCCATTTCCAGACATAGGAGAAAGAAAACACTGATCCTCCCATTTTGTTGTTAATCCAGGTCCCCTCCCGGCATGCAATACCGAAGGGGAATGAAGAAAAGAAAAAGATGAAAGAGAGCGTTGATGTTGGATTTCGTTGATTCGTCGTCGCGTGTACGCTGAAATGCAGAGCAGAGTGGAGCGGCCTGCCATTGAGGAGGTTTTGCAGCTGGTCGAGAGGATATCGGCTTTCAGCTACCTCCGACGCTAGTCCCATTTGACAACTCTAGAGAGAGGCTGTTCAAATTGCAGGTGAAGCCATTGCCGAGGGAGATATTCCGAGCGTTGGCAGCTGATCCAGCACTGGTCTGGTCATCCTGGAAGTAATCCTGCAAGTTCTCCTGAGCGGTGGCGGCGCGGTCGACATCGCTGGACACCTGCAAGACGTAGAGAACGGCAACACGAGCAAAGTCGAGCTGCTTGTTGACAGAGGCGGTGGACGTCGCAGAGGAGTTCGAGGAGGTAGCAGTGGCAGTCGTCGATGAGGTGGGTGTTGCATCCTGTCGGACATGAATGATTGGAAGAACATCGTCGACTTCAAACGTATCGCGCTTGCTGGACTTTCCATTGAATGTCACAAGGGCGTTCTGAGTTGAGCAGCTCAGCCCCGAGCTGGAGAATAGTCCTAGAACGCTTTGACTGTCGAGAGGCACGCTGAAGTTGGACTTGGCGTCTTCCAACAAGCGAGGAATCGCGTCGCCAACCGTTGCGTTTGTGACAGAGCCAATGGTGGTCATGGTACAGCCAGTCGCCGAGTAGGTTTGGCATGATGTACCTGTGTATCCGTTCACACACAGGCACTCGCAGAAGCCGTTGGTGCTCAGAATGTTGGAGCCTCCATTCCCGCAGGTGAGCTGCTTTTCGCATTGTCCCATCGAAGTGGCGCTGGAGCGGGTGCCGTTCTTGTGAGGCAGGACCACAACCAGCAGCACTGGCACGACAACTGCAGCAGCAACAAGCATGAAGAGAAGTATCAACAACACGATGAACAGCCAGAGAGGCATGCCGCAACATGTACGCTTCGGCTTCGTCTCTCCGCCGTCACTGTCGCTGCCGAGGGAAGAGTGCCTCATCATCCTTGACCATCTTCCAAAGCTTGCTCCTTTATCAGCGCGGCCATCGGGAGTCAGTGTACCACCTGGTGGGTACGCGCTGAGCATGCCTGAGCTACGGTGTGAACGCCTCTTCTCGTCGTCGCGTGCACCATCGATCCAGTTCATACCAAGCCGACTTGCTGTTTTGCCTCTGTCCAGGTTGGACGCCAGTCGTGTGGCGCGTTTGATAAGTTCTGGCAGACTTGAAAGTGATCCTCGCGCTTCAGCATCGCGTACGGCGTCAACATCCAATCGAGGTGGTCGCTTCCTGCCCGACATACCGCCCATGGGAGTTCGAAGCTCTTCAGCTTCCTTCTCGCTGATAGCGCCGCCTTTTTGAAGACTTTGAAGGATGTTCTCCACGTTCGGATCGACAGCAGGTGCGAGAGGTGACCGAGGTTGCGAGCGGACAGGATGAAGTTCGTTCGCCAATGCTGCAAACTCTTTGGAACGCTTACGCGTGAGACCATTCCCCGCTGGAGAGTCCTCAGATGAAGGGGTCTGGAATGGCTTGGCGGACCTAGAAGGAATGCCATTTGCACCTGCACCATTCGCTTCTCTCCTCGATGTGCTCCGCACAATATGTTCGGTAGCAGCAGCTTTGATAGCAGCATTGCCAGCTTTGCGGTCGGCGTCCGAGGCGCCGGATTGAGCTTGGCCTTCGAGCTGGTTTTTGGCGATGGCTCTTGCACGCTCAATTTCGCTCATTGAGGCAGATGGCATTGCAGGCAGTGCCGTGATCTCGGCGCTGTTACCGTTACTCTTCTCACTACTCTTAACAGTGGTAAGAGTCGGCCTCTGCTTACGACCCAGACTGGCCTGTCTGACGAGGAGAATTTCTGGACTCTCCAGATCTCTGCTGGCGTGTTCAACGGCATCGTTGCTCTTCTGCTTTCCAAGCGCTGTATCGACTGGACTCTCAATGAAAGAGTCCTCTGAAGAAGAAGTGAAATCGGGTCTGATCATGCGCGGTGCCTCGAGTCCGATTGGAATGGCATTGCTGCTTGCGACAGAGATCTTGCTGTTATGACCGGAGATCTGCACGCTGGTAGCGCGGAAGCTTCCCGTACGAATGCTGCTCCTCATGCTTTCCGACTCTTCAACAATGGGATGCACTGGACCAACTTGGGGATAGAAGCTGGACGTGCCGCGTCGCGCAGATGGTGGAGGTCCTAATGGAGGCCGCTGGTTCGCTTGTCCATACACGACTTGCCTTGGAGCTTGAGGGGTGGCGTATTGAGCAGCTGCAGGTTGCGGAGCCATAGCCTGTGGAGGAGGCCGGTTGGGAGGTGGGAAGGTTGGCGGAGGTGCATAGCTGTAACCCTCTCCGTTCCAGTGACCGTTACCATGATGAGAGTTGGGACTGCTTTGGTGGAACTGCCGGCTCGCAGGGGTAATGTGCGGCACTGACTGAGGTGAATCGTTCAGCTGCGGCTCGTCAGGCCGTTGTGGTCTTCTGGGCGGAGTGCGCAGACTTCGAGGAGGCGTGCGCGGCGGAGCTTGCATGGGAGATGCAGGCAGCGGCCATTGATCTGACATTGCAAGCTCGTCTCCGTATCCTGCGCCGTCGTATGCTTCTTGGGAAGCTTGCCAAGCTGAAGACTGCGCATGCGACGGGTATGGCTGCCGCTGATCGAGTCTTCGTTCGCGTTCGCGTTCGTGCGTCATGCCTGGTGTGTGTTCTCGTAGCGAAGACTGGTTCGCTGGACCAGGTATGCGACTGGGCTGTTGCTGTTGGTATTCGTAGTAGTCGCGGTCGTCCTGGTAATAGGCAGGATCTTGGTTGTAGTCGTAGCCGTAATCGTACTCGTAGCTCTGATGGTAGTCTGGGTGGTGGTGGTAGTCGGAGTCTTCGTAGTAACCGTGAGGGTAATCATGGGCATAGTAGTCGGCCTGGCCGGGGCCATGCTCTTCAGCATAATGTGGGCGACTCATGGTCGCTGATCGAATGAGTGGCTGTACGACTGCACTCGGTGGGGACGTCTATCCCGAGCGCTGGGCAAGGGTTCGGGTCGTGCAGCTGTCCGTCGATGAGGCAGCGAGCCAGTAGATATCGCCGTGGGCCTGCAGGCAGGCCTGCGGTGTTCGTATTGCGGCCGGGACCTGCGTTCGGCGCTGTTCGCTGCCGCGTGGTCTAGCGTTTGTGCGGTGCACAGGTTGGTGCAGTTCTGCAAGGAGATCTCGTCGAGAGATGGTGAATGGAAGGGAGGCTGGCTCCAATGCAGGGCGTATGGTCGCGTGGCGGGTTGGTGTAACGTAAGGACCGTGTGGATGTGAAGTTGCCCTCCGCCGACGTGCTACACGTCCACGCCGTCGCAGCTCAAGGCTGCTGTAGCCAGGAGGCCCGAAACAACTGAATGTAAGGAAGACGAAAACGCCTCGAGCTCCGATACCACGATCACCACGATACCGCAGCACACGCGGAAACGTGGGAGGAATGGTCCGTCGGTGCCGTCCTCGCCTTCTCCTGTTGCGATCTCTCCACTCCCACGACGACAACCTGCTCTTGCCCCTGCGAGACCCCGGAGTGTCTCGTCCAACTCCGCCAAACGAGTGTGGGATGTTGTGCTGTGTGATGGCAGCCAACGGTGCAAGCCGTATGCCCCTCCCCCGTACTCTTAAACGCACTAAAAATTAACTCCCACGCGTGTCTTAGTGTCCCGTCGTCACGTTCACGTTCGCGTTCGCGTTCAGTTCCTTCCTCTTCACGGGCGGTGTCGATCAATGAAGATATATGTTGTTGACGGAGCTGGCGAGAACGACAAACGGTTGTGGGATGGGAAATACGGCAATACTGTACTTGTACATGGGTTCGTCGCACCTCGACTCGTTGCTCACGGCATGGCCTCCGTATTTGGGCTGATCGCGTTTCACCTTGCTCATCTCGCCACTATTAATCCCTTCGCAGTTGCTGCTGTTTCACACACCGACAACAACACGCCGAACGCTTTGATGCTGTTTGTCTATGTGGCATTGACAGAGTATGGTCCGTCGGGAGGCTGTCCTGCCAACACGCCCCACGACAAAATCACTGGTCGATGGAAAGGCCATCTCCCGATCTTCCCACCAACTGCTTACCGCAGCTTCAGCTTGACTAGGATGGCATGAACCTATAGTAAAGTATCCTTGGCGACAGCACGCTGCCGACTCAGGTAGAAACACGCTGCCGTCAGCATCAATCACGGCTGCACGGCTATACGCAGCTCTTCCCACACGAACATCAATCGGCACAGGCATTGTGATTGAAATGAGTGGCTTGTTGACCACCGCTGCACTCACGGGCATGTGCGGAATCTATCATGACAGGATTCCTTTGTGTTACGCGATCTCGCATTCCAAAGTGCTTCGACGTACCGTAGCGTTGGATCTCGAGGTGATGGTGCCGATTTAATCTATATAAGCGACCTTGCAATTAGCTGTCAATTTGTGCTGGCCTCACTGTCAAACAGCCACAGCACACCACCCCGATGCACTGTAAATCTTGCATTCATACTGCGAGAATGTTCAAGTTTCCCCCAAGATCTGCTCTCCACGAGAGTATAAGCAATAGCAGCAGAACGTCTTCCTACTTGTTTGCAAGAGCCACATTCGACTCGAGTACTCTCCTTACCCGACTTCTGCCTGCTCCTGTAAAATCTAGATGTGGTTCTTGAGTATATATGATAACATGGGAAATGACAAAGCAAATCGAGAGGATGAGCCAAGCGCCACGCCTCTCTTCATCTCTGCCGCCAGACCATGGTGCTTTGGATGCCGGTCTGACATATATCACGCACTCAGCTCCGTGCCTTTCGTCGTCAACATTGAATCCTGAAGATAAGGCTGAATCCTTCCTGTACTCATATTTCGACCTTAACACATTCGTCAACTTTCGCGCCCAGAGTCGGCACGCCCACGGCCGTGGGCTCCGTTCGATTCGCACCAAGTTCGAATTTCTCAGGGACCGCCTCCGTTCCGCTGAAGTCATAGGGCAATATGCCCGGGACTCTCATGTTCAGCTTACTCTGCGCTCTGAGAAGGTCTCTACGTCCAAGACAAGCGTGTATCGTTCGACCTGGCAGGCGAGCACTGATAGCCTCAACACTTGCGCCAGCAGCTTGCTCTTTCCACAAAAGCGCATCCTCTTCAGGCGTCCAGGGAATCCTCTTCGTGACAGTTGACCTGGTTCTCAAATGTTCGCCGCGCAACTCAACTGCCTTCAAGGTTCGACCAGGCAGCTGCGCCCAAACTTCCTTCCATGGTACCCCAGGACGTCTTGCCAATACTATCTCATCTTCTTGGGGTGTCCAAGTGGCACCTTTCCGTTGATACGAGAGTCCTAGATATCGACACCGGAGTGCGACGCCTGACATCGGGCGAGACATTTTCATTGAGATCCCCCTCTGGCTGAGCTTTGAATCACCCCGTAGTTTCCGTAGGGTTTCGTCCTCAGCAGCGGTCCACGGTCTAGCTTTGGCGAGACCATGATGAGCATATGCGCTTCGGTCCCGATACCTAGTCTTCAAGCTCGCCAAAGTCCGACCAGGAAGAGCTCTCATGATTTCTGACCACGAACAGCGAGTAGTCTTCATGTTAACAAGCACCTGATCCTCCTGCTTGGTGAAATGGCGTCCTGCAGCATTCAGGCGAGTATGAAGATCAGGGTCTGCCTTTGTGAGAATATAAAGACGTTGTCTTACGGCTTCAAGCGTTCGTCCATCCATTTCTGCAGATATGGCCTCCATGCAAGCACCAGAAAGCCGAAGCCGACAGAGTTTCTCGTCCTCCTCGGGGGTCCAAAGTCGTCCAAAGCGCGCAGATGAAGCATGAAAGGCGGACTGCTGTGTTGTAGTAACCGAATTGGAGTCCTGACGTCTTGGGCGTAAAGGCCTAGCCACTCCAAATGTACGTTTCACAGCACAGAACGACTTGGCGAAAGGGATTCGTGAAATGCTAGCAAGACGCCGCAACAGCGGCTCGACGCGTGGCGTTAGCATGGCACTTTCGTATGCAATGACATGTCGCTGTCCAGCGTGTAGTTCCGCGTCGTTTCAGTGCGTCCTGCAAGGGATTGTGTGATGTGATAGAGGAAGAAGAGGAAGAGGAGGAGAGTTCGAGAACACGGCGCTTGATCGCCACGTGCCGACCCACTTCCCGCTCACCGTCGACTCGACTCCGACATCCGACTCCACTCCCTCGACGCAACGACATTGACAGGCGCTGAGTATTCAACTACGTGAGATGTCGTAGGGCACACGCCCGTGATGAAGGCCGCATTGATATGGCATAGGCTGAGGAAGGCTCGTCTCGATGATGCCTTCCTGGAAAGTGGAAAGAAACTTCGGCCTGAGTGATATTCTGTTCGTCGAGGCTGCCGTACCAAACAAGCAAGGTACATCTATACTCCAAAGCATACACCGATATCCAGAGGGCTGCTCTGGATGAGCAGCGAGGTCTTGCTGAATGCTGTCGCGAGCTGAGAGGTTTACGCCACGGGCCCGGGCACCTTCCCAACCACCACATTGCCGATCCAGCTGACCACCAAGACATTTCAGGACGGAAGCTCCGGTTGCGAAAATCGCAGGTCGGAGCCAACCAAAAAGCAGTGCTTCTTGATGGATGCTTCGACGAGCCGCCATTCGTCCTTCAAGAAAGGAGCGTTTCGCACCGATATGTTTGCGCACACTCACCAGTACCATGGGAAGCGCGGACCACGGTCATATCCAAGATAGAACTGGCAATAAGTTGTATCTCAAAATGTTTCGTGTTGTTTTATGAGCTATCTTACATATCCGCAAACAAAACTCGTTCCAATCGTCTACACATCCAATCGTACGCTCATGTATACGCATTCGCATCTCCCTGCAGTAGAATCACACCTGTCGACAACGATCAGACAACACTCAAAGCCAGATGGTTGCAGCTTTATCCTCAAACAGCGTCTTGAGAAGCTGGGTAACGGATGCGGTGGGTAGTTTCTCCATCAGACTCTCCACCTGCGATGGCACCACCATCTCGACGAGAAGATCGATCATCCACACATGCAACTTAGAATCCACTGGCGCGTTCTCGGCGATGTGCTCAATGACGGGCCACGCGAGCTGGGCCATGCTCTTGGGCGAAAAGACGCCGGCGATAGTGGCGACGAGCTGATCTGAGGTGAAGCGATCGCCCAGGTAGTCGGCGAGGCTCCACAACTTGCCAAGATCCAGAACCGCGCGCTGAAACTGGCCATTGTGCTCGTCTTCGACGAATTGATAGCCTCTTATCTCGGTGATGGGGAAGTCGAAAATGTGGTTCCAGTCGATGTCCTCTCTGTAGATGCTCTCGAGGTAGAGGCGGAAGATGTCGACCTCATGTTCTGGCAGACGGATGGTCTTCTCCTTGTTCTCGAGCCAGTTGCCCGAGCAAGCGGCTTTGAAGAAGGTGGATTCGGCGCAGATCATGTCCTCGTGCACGAAGAACGTCTCTTGGTCTTCTCCCGTGCCGACGATCACCTTGAGTGGACGAGTGTAGCTCGATCTAGATTGTCAGTGAGAGCTCAGGGAGGATAAGGGTTTCTTGGTACCTCATGCGCTTCTTGCGTTGGTCGATGCCGGCCTCGATTGGTTCGCTATCGGCGGAGCGCTTTTTAGCTGATGGAGCCATGATGGCAATGTGGTCTGATGAAGATGTCGAAGTGCGCGCGGTTTTTGTTTCCGAAACTCGAAGCGGTAGGTAATGGTGGCGTAAAGCGGAGGTCGATGTGTTGTTCGGTGCAGCGAAGTCAAGGATTGTTTGAGGAAGAAAAGTAGCAAGAAGAATGCGGTGATGAAGTTGTGATGAGAGAAGTGTGTCGAGATGAAGAGGGCTGTAGATTAAATAGTGACGAAGGTGTCGGCGGTTAAAACCACGGCGAGCCGCGAGCCGCGCACGCTAAGCAGCAGTTTCATTCACTTCAGACTTTCGACCTGTATACGATGAGGCCAGCTTCCGCGACAGCTCCGGCATTTATAACATGAGTCTTATATACTTACCAGTAGGCACAAGTTATTGGCCCATGAAGGGTGCGTAGAGGAAGTGGTTGTGGTATAGCGAAGCCATGATCATGGAAATCAAACAAGCGGGCTCGATCTGCGGTACGGACGGGTATATTGCTTACTGACTGTCTCCAGGTAGGTGCGTATAATGATGGAGAAAGAAACTTGTCGATGGGCTCCGGGTTCTTCTTATATCGGACAGCGGCAAACAAACTTAGCAAAGCGAGAGTCTTCGCAGATGCTGCCAAAGACTCTGACGCCTGAAACAGCATTCAGCTTCCTTATTGCGGACTTGACCAGCAGTGTTCTCTGTCAAGATGAAGCCGTCCTTAAAAGATCACTCCCTCCGCCCGGTTTAATGGTCCCTGGTGACTACGATGGTAGGTTTTCGAGGAAGTAGGTGAGGCTCTCGCCTGTCGCCTTTAGCGGAACTGATCCGGTGAAAAAGCACTTCCGACAAGGGATATCAGCTGTTTCGAATGCAGGAAGAGAATGTACATGCCGTGGTGATATTGCGGACGATGCAGGCGAAGGAGGTGAAGTCTACTCACTTGAAAAAGCGGGTCAATTTAGGGCCACATGCCGCTAGCCGACAGAACTTCATCTCGAATCATCATCATCGGTTCTTGAAGTGCAGCAACATCGACATCATGGCGTCTCCGATTATCAGCTCGCTACGAGCATCACAAGCAGCAATTTGCAGACAATGTACCCGGCGAACGTTTGCTTCTATTTCACAAACAGCAAAACACGAAATCCGCAGCAGACCATCTCCCAATGCTTTCCAGACGGGACGCCACAGCACACAGTCGAGAACCTTCGCTTCGACACCCTCAAGAAGAGCATACAAGACAGTTGAAGAGGCGAAGACACAGTACAAGCTTGGCGTATGTTCATCAAAATCGCAACAAATTTTCCAGCTAACTCATCAACAAAGCCCTTTTCATGGCAAGCAGGCATCCTCTTCCTCCTCGCCGGCGCCGGCCTAACCGTCTACTTCCGCTACGAAAAAGCCCGCATGTCCCGCGCACGAATCGCCGAAGCGAACAAAGGAATCGGTAAACCTCTCGTGGGTGGCTCATTCACCCTCACAGACCACAATGGCGAGCCCTTCACAGACGCGAATTTGAAGGGAAAGTACAGTCTCGTTTACTTTGGTTTCACTCATTGTCCAGACATCTGCCCAGAGGAACTGGATAAGATGGCGGGCATGATTGATCGGGTGAAGGAGAAGCATGGAGAGGGTGTTTTGAGGAATGTGTTCATCAGCTGTGATCCTGCAAGAGATACGCCGGAGGTGTTGAAGAGGTATCTGAAGGAGTTTCATGAGGATATTCTGGGGACTACAGGGACTTGGGATCAGGTCAAGGAGGTTTGTAAGGCTTACCGGGTGTACTTTTCCACGCCGCCAGATGTAAAGCCTGGACAGGATTATTTGGTGGATCATAGTATCTACTTCTATTTGATGGGTAAGTGGGATGCTTCGAGCATGGGAAAGACGATCTGCTAATTTTGAGGTGACGTACAGACCCCGAAGGCGACTTTGTTGAGGCTATTGGGCGCAACTTTACCGTGGAGGCTGCGGCCAAAGTCATCAATGACCATATTGCCGACTGGAAGGGCAAGATCGACCGGACATAGTGGCGAGCAAAAGTATCGCCAACCGCGATGTGGGAAGAGAGTATGCTCATCGGACGGTCAATAAACAACGACCCACTGTAAGATATCGAATCCTGTAGGATGGAATGCTGACGAGTGCAAAGGACGCGATAGACTGTTGATAGAGTCTGTATGATACTGTAACATAACCAGAACTGTCGGGATTGCTGCATGTAACACAGAGCGGCTGAAGCGGATTCCTGCCGATGTGCCGCCAACACTTACACGTACTGCGAAGACCGTGCAGTTGAACTCCGCCCCTAGGTCCATAGCTTGCTCCACTTTCCGAGGTTCTATCATTTAGAAGGAGTCTGGGAGATAACACATACACTGACAGCAGAGCGCTAAAGACAAACTAACTTAGTTCTACGGAGACCAATATGGTCGAAGACTGAGGATCTCGTTCGTTGTCGCTTAAGATCGCGTGTTCTTTGAGGGCGAAAGCACTCACGGAAGCCGCTCATCGATGTTCCTCAACGCGGCGACTGTGGGAGTCATAGCGACTCCGGCCTATTGGTAAAGAGCTAGTAGTGGGAGAGCGATGGGCTGCGTCGCGTCACTCACCTTTGAGGAAGACATGACCGTCGGTGTCGGTGTCAATGCTCGAGACCCTCAGCCCTTGGAAGGATCACAATCCACCGGGCTTGCGACGCTTCTTCATACCGCAAGCTCCGCTTTTTCCTGCCATACCATACAGATGGCTTGCATCCTCCTTGGATTGCATCCTTCGTCTACTACACGGACTCTCAAACGAATTGGAGAGACCGGTGAACTGATCATCATTCTGCTAGCTCTCGCATGCTTCATGGCCGCATCCTTCAGCAGCAAGCATTGAAATCTCCAGGCTCCAGCAGCAAGCATCAAATCCTTCAGCAACAAGCATTGGCTTCATGAGATGTTGAGTGACATCGTGTCGAGCATTCCGTGGGTATATATAACATGCGCAACTCAACCACCAGTCGCTCAACACTCTCAACAACAAACAAAACATCAAACCCTCCAAACGAAACTTTCCAACCAACATCATGCAGTGGACAACAACATTCCTCCTCGCCGCATCACTAGCGGGTCCAGCCTTTGGAATCACCTTCCCCAAAGCCAATGAGTACACGGACGACGTGTGGTTAGTGAAACACATAGCAATCATGGCTCGTTCTCAGCCCTCATGCTAATTACTTGATAGTGCCGTTGGAAGTTACACTCACCATTCCGGCACCTTAGGCTGCGTCAACTTCGATACGACGACCCATTCAGTCTACTTCGCTAACGGAGATTCTACGTACGGCGAGTGGACCGGTTATGGCTGTGCCGATTGCGCCTGTTCTGCTTTCGCAGGCGCTCTTCCTGGCGAGTGCGTCAACATCGATACGATTGACACCTCGAGGGTCATGTCTGCGCAGCAGAACCCGAGCACTTGAGGGTCTTGAACTCACGGGGTGGAAGCGGTGGGGTTGGTGAGGAACTTGGAGGGTAGCCAACAAGAGCTACAGAAGTCTACCTGAGAGATCAAGCTGAATCAGTCGTCTGTATACCGTCCATAATCACTTAGAATTCAGTGGCTCTCTCTCCGCCTTGCACCACTTCAAGATCGCCATGCCTCATCCCTGAAGACCGCCGTCGCATCGCTGAAGTTGCAGACTCAAAGTAGGGACACCAGGCTCTCGCAGTGAGTCTGCTGTCCATCATCGCTCGCCTCCTGTAGTCCTTCCCTCGCGGCCTTCCTTCTGCTTTGAATCTTTCCAATCTTTTCTGCATTTCCCCCAAAGGAGCGCAGTCCCACCACTGAGCTCGAAGACTACGACTCGATCTCCACTTTCTCCAGGTTTCCAACAATTTCTTTGTATTCCTTTGACTCCCATCTCATACATTCAATAGTCCAATACAAGTCGGGCCTGCCCCCAATCAGCGGTAGGAGCAACATTGTGCTCGTAGTACAACTCCCGGTCAGCAAATGTTGGAGGCTGGCCTTCGCGCTCGCTACCGCGTACCTCGAGGAGCTTGTTCATCACGGCTTCTTTGAGCTCATCACACCTCAACACCTTGTGCAATACACTGTGAAATTCATGCACCGTCGCTGATGCAAGACAGTCCACGATCCACCGCCACATTCCGCTTTCCGGTCGCAACAGCGGACCTCTCCAAGTCGACAGACAAAAGTCGACGTCGTTGTGAATGAGCATGCTGACCACATCTGTGGAGGTGTACTTCTGGAGCAAGATGTCCATGATAGTGTTCGTGAAGGTGTCGTCTTGGAGATACTGCCCGAGGAACCAAAGAGCGCAGCGGAACATTTGTTCATCTCCAACCCGCGCCTCCAGGTTGATTTGAGTGCGGAAGGATCTGCGCGTCCTGTAGATGTATTGTAGGTAGACATGGAACGCACTGCGCGCCCGCCCGCCCTCTATGGGAGCGAGCATGACTGTAGTCTTCGAAGGGTCGTCTTTGTCCATGGCTTTGAAGAGCAGTGAGCGGGCACAGATGATGTCTTTGTGCACGTTGAAGGGCGGTGACCACCCAACCCAGATGACTTCAATGGTGGGGCCAAAGTTCGTGATGTAGCGGTCGAGATTGTTTTCTGATGGCTCGACTTCATCGGCAGTGTACTTGCGCTTGCAGGCTAGATTGGTGTTGGTGGCCATGTCGATGTTGACGACTGATAGGGCGGGTGTGATGATGGATGATGTGGATGTTCGGGATGTTGGATGAAGAAGGCAAATTGTTGTTGTGTGTGACGTTGATGAAGAAGACGAAAACGTAGCCTGACCCAGATTCGAGTTCGAAAGTGGTCTCGGAAGGGTCGTCTCTACTCATACCTCTGACAAGCGGCGAGTTTGCACAGATGAGATCCTTGTGCACGGAGGTCGGTTCTTGCACGGGTGCCTCGTTGTCGAAGGTGATTTGGATGGTTACGCCGAATTTCGTACTAGGGCGCTGTTAGCTTCACTAGAATGCCATCATCTAAGAGTGTCCATACTCTGCGCGCCGCCGCTTTGCTGCTGCCTCGGCCTCACTAGTAGTAAGCTTGCGCTTGGAGGGTGTGTTGGTGTTGGCGGCCATTACTGCTAGAATCTGACTGATATTGCCGGTGAGAAAGTTGGTTGAGGAGTGGTGGTCAAGGGTGTTGCTCCAGTTCTTGGATGGTGGTTAATGATTGATGAATGGAGGTTGATAATGTGTGATGTGTGCGATGTTTGGTGAAGAAGATGGGAAGTAAGAGACGAGTGGTAGAAGATGTAGGAGACAAAGAAGTAAAATGACATTTGCATATGAAATCGAAGCCTCAGTGTTGACTTCAGTAGCCTCACTCAACTTTTCCGCCTGTGACTTTCTCACATCACCAAGAGCCATCGCCATCGCATAGTTGATGATCAGATCCGCACTCCCTTAGCCGTTGAGCTGGCGTCCAGTGGCGTTCTAGATTACTTCATATCAGTGTCTTGGTATAGCCCAAAGTCTTCGACCGTAGGAGGCCTGGGCCCAGTCTTACGAAACTCGAGGAGCTTCTTCACGACCGCTATGATGAAGTCATCTCTCTCAGCGAACTGGTTCCACAAATCATTCAGGTCGTCGTCGTTGATTGCCGATGCAACGCAATCGACTACCCAGCGGAACAGACCACTTTCAGATATGTTCCGCTGAACGGAACCGAGGACCCCAGAGAGGCGCTGTATTTTGACGAATGCCACCAGATCTGGAGAACGTACTCTCTCAAGCAGACACCTCATAGCTGCGTCCTTAAACGAATCATCGCCGAGATAATGTCCCATACGCCAGCAGCGGCTGTAGATCCAAATCTGAGCCTGGGAGTCAGAAAGATCACCAAAAGACGAGGGTCGGTTTATGCGCTCCAGATAGTGGGCCTTGGCAAGCTTGTGGAGGTCTGCAGGTTCAGTTGAGTAGATGAACTGCAGGTAAATCTGGAACTGCTTGGGGAACGTTGGAAGAAAGTCGTAGGTTCCGAGAAAAGAGACTGTGCCTGTCTCAACCTCTTTCTGGCGGGTCACTCTAAAGAGATACGACCGCTTGCAGAGAAGCTCACGGTGAACAGTGTATTCCCTGCCCTTTCCAGGACCGATGACGATGGTGATGACGGGACCGAAGTCCAGGCTGGAGCCGTGTTAGTACAGTGCATGACGCTTCATTCGGGGACGATCATACTGCTGACAGATTCGCTTTGATTCTTGGAGTTCCTCCTCAGTGTGATTGCGCTTGAGAGATGGGTTGGTGGTGGTGGCCATCGCTGTTGACCGTAGGCTGGTATTGCTGGTTGACAGAGAAGGTGTGTGGTGATGAGGAGTGATAACGTTTCAGATTTTGGATGGTGAAGAGCGTCGGTGTTGTGTATGATGTTGGAAGAAGATGGTGAGTGGTGGGAGATGGAAGGTGTAGGTCAATGAAAAGACATGTGCACATGATGAATGGATTGCTCTCAGATGGATCGAAGTCGCTTCACTTAGCTTTGCTGCATGTGATAATGCCGCCTCTCCAAGAGCCAGAAAGACCGAACAAATGATTAACTCCACGTCCACAAGCCCAGGAGAATGCTTTTCGCCAGGACGGTCACCAAGAAATCCGACTGATCGATGAAGGCCGGCTCTGCGCCCACACGCGCTTCGCAGGGCTTTGATCTCGTTTGATGCCTATTGTCCCTCAAAAACGGTAGGCCCATAGCCATAAAGTTGTCGTCGAGCTCGCGCACTTGTCTCGCCCTCAGCGTCATTGTTCTCATGGTAGGTGTTCTTGTCTGCGATAGTAGGAGCCTCGAGCTTACCACCGCGACATTCGACAAGCTTCGCGACGACAGCTTTACCCAAGCTTGGCCAGGCGACGAGCTTGTTCCACAGAATGTCCATATCGCTCCCTTTCGCCATTGCTGCCATGCTATGCACTACCCAGCGCCAGAAACCACAACCTTCCGCCATGCCCCCGAAGTCTCCGAAGCAGCAGTCCAGGCCATGTTCTACGACCAATGCAACCATAACCTCGGCACTTCCATCTTGGAGCAGTTCATCCATGGCGGTGTTGGAGAAGGCGTCGTCTCCAAGGTATTGTCCGATACGCCACAATCGGCAATAAGTGAAGACCATATCCTCGCGCTCAGAGCAGGCCTGGTACGGGGACTCGTTAAGGTTTACGTAGAGGTCCTCAATAATGTGATGGAGAGCTTCTGGCCGATAAGCATAGATGTATCGGAGGTAGAGGCGGAACCAATGCTGGCGATTTTCCCCAAACACTTTCGTGTTGAAGAAGGAGACGACATCGCTCGGGATATCAGCCTTGAGAGCTTCTCTGATGAGCCTTGAGCGCCTACAGATCAGACGTTTGTCCACGATAAATTTCGCTGCACAGAAGACGATTTCAATCGTATCGCCAAAGGTTAGACTGCAATGGTGTTAGCAGCCTGCAATCCTTTGAGTTTGAGAATTGACCTTACTTCTTGCGCCTCCGCTTGGCATCTTGTATCTCCTCACTAGTGTATCTGCGCTTCAGCGTATTGGTGACATTGGTAGCCATGATTGCTGAGAGGTGAGTGGTATTGTTGACTGAGTTGAAGTGTGCGTGATGAGAGTTGAAGGATGTTGTTCGTGGGATGGAGTGGTGTCAGTGATGTGTGGCGACTAAGGTTGGTGAGAAGAGGTAGAAGGTATTTGTAGGAAGCAGGCATGTGAATGGAAAGTGAAGCGAGGGCAGTCATCAGGCCGTCGCATTTCAACCCGCCATGTGCTTCACTCTTGGCCCATGACATCCAGTCCATTCTCATGTCGTCCCGGAGCTCAAGGACTGAACGTGCGAAAGTCCAGATGATGAAGCGGTCTGCACGGTACAGCGGACAGGTAGCGTCTAGATATTATACGAGGCACCACCCTACGGATGGATCTGTAGCCGCCCTTCACTGTCTCTCACATGAAGATGAAAGACCGGCTTGGTCCCTGGCAGGACGTCCTGTCCCGGGACCCATGAACTTTTGCACAGTAGCCAGCTAATGTCCTGACACGGCCCTCGAGTGATGGAATTGATGCGACGTGAAAGGGAACCAAGGCTTCTTGAGCCCGTCTAGAGCTGTCGATGTGAGGAGTCCTCGCCTTCACGTCGTTCGACCTTCAGGCCAATTGTAAAGCATCCATACCAACGGAAGCATCTCGAAAGATCCAAAGGGAACTTCAGGGTTGCGAGAGCGTGGATACGGCTTTCTGCCAGCCTGAAGAAAAGCCATCTTGGAAGATGACCGTCATATTGACAAACTCGAGCCCGCCAGGAGTAAGCATGTTCGTTCCTGATGCCGAGAGCGGTGTCAAGGTCCGAAGAGAGCAGACCTCGATCGAGAGGCTCGTAAAGAGCACCTGTTAGTCTTCCACGGGTGCAAAGTAGAGTTTTAGAGTACGAGACACAATAAGTTGTCGTTGATGTTGATTCAAAAGAAGAGGTGAAGCTGAAATCCATCCGGCATCTCCCGGCGGACGTGCACGCTAAGACCTTCCCTGTTCCTTTTCTTCATCAAAGACCTCCGTCTACAAAAGGACACACACATCCTTCCCAATGCCTCCTCGAATACAACCTCATCGCCTCTCTACCCCTTCATCATGTCAATGCTTCCGCACCAGACCACAAGGTCTGTCGGAGGCTGCGGCCTTCCCTCTCGCGTCACAACAAACTCGTCAATTCCACAAGCGCGATCCGCAAATACAAAAGCGTCTTCGGCGTAACATGTGGGAATGGCTCAACGGGCCTGGAAAAGTTTTTCGAGAGCCACTGAAGGGCAGCACCAACTACCTCAGCGCATATGACCGTCAAGGCAACCTCATCCGCGGGCGACCACAGCGTGATGGGAGCAGGCCGGAGGAGGATTTGCAAGACGTCACTTCTGCGGCAGATGAGCCATCAATCGTGCAGCAGGAGATTGATCAGGGAATCGACGAGGATGTTCGCGAGCAGAATGCCGAGAGGAGGGCTTATGCTCGTCAGCGGAAAGCAGAGTCTGATGCAAGAGGTGGCCTGCCGAGGGAGCGCCAGAGCGACATGCGACCATATCCTCTCAACCAGGACTTCCGCTCCGAGTCTGTGTTGAGCGAGAATTTGCGAGAAGAGATTCATCGACAAGTTGTCGAGCGCGGCGTGGACATTTCGACTGTTAGTGCCGCCTTTGAGGTCGATACCAGACGCGTTGCTGCTGTCGTCCGGCTGAAGACGATTGAGAAGCAGTGGATTGAGCAGGTGAGTTACTGACATTCCCTTCCCACCCCACCATCACCTTCACGTTCAATGATGATTTTATTCAAAATCGATTAGTCTTTAAGACAACATACATGGTTACAAAAACATAGCATGCGAGCCTCTCTGATTACGAACAAACACAACCTTTTTCAAATACATCACAACAAGATGATGAGGATGATGATGGCTAACATTCATTCGCAACACAGAACAAACCACTGGCAAAGCCTTACCAAGATGCAGTACTCGCCATGCTGCCTCAAACACCATACACACCCAATGACCCCAACAAGACGATCCACCGTCATGAAAGCGTCAACGACCTTCCAGTCCACCCGCGGACCCGCCAACAACTCTTCTATCCAACATCGGAGTCCCGCCAGTTCACCCGTGAGGACGCTGCCAAAGCCTTTGATGAAAACCTCCTTCCCGCCGACAAGCGAATTCCTCACCCGGAACTGATCACGCTAGAGAAGGAGTCTCTGGCGGGCATCGCGCGTGAAGAACGTTTTGCAAATCAGCAAGCGCGGGATCTCAAGGCTAAGCAGCAGGCTGCCGAGGCTGCGGAGAGAAAGAGGAAGTGGGAGGAGAGAACTTTGAGGGTCGTACCAGGACGACGATGGGACTTCAAGTTCCAAGATATCAGTGCTGAGAAGACTGGAAAGGATGGAAGGTCAAGGGCTGCTGTTGGTGTGAGGTACGGCATGCCGCATGATGATCGGAAGAGTGGGAAGGTGAAGATTCCTACGAGTGTCGAATGAGTGTATCATATGTAGATATAGTATAATTGAACATTCCTGCTGAAAGGCCTGGAAGTTGTACAACTATCTTGTGTTATCTTCTCATCTTGCTGTCTGCCGTTCCTCCGTCTGGTTCGTGTTGCGGTGTGATATGATCATCTGTCCCACCCCAAATTCCGCTCGTTCCGAATATCGGCGGGGTGTGTGCTCGTTCTCGCTTCACCCACTTCAACTTCACTTTCTCCAGCTTCCACCACATCCACCTCTTTCTCGACCACAACACTTCCGGTCTGGCTCCTTGCCTGCCACAAGGCTTTCAAAATGGCGATCCTCTTCTACCTCCTCACCTTAACAACACTCTTGACCCTCTCCATCCAAGCCTGCGTCCTCCTCGGCACCCACCTCCAAATCCCAGCTCTAACATTCTACGCCCGCTCCCTCGCCTCCTTCATCGCCATGCTCCTAGCCGCTACCTACGGTGTCTTCGCCTCGGCTACTCTCAGCATTTTCGGCAATGGGGGTATGGGACAGTGGACCACAGGAAGGTGTTTTAAATGGTTAATGCTGCTCTTCACGGGAATATGGTTTGACGTCCAGGACCCGGAGGATATCTTGGGAAAGACTCGACCAGCGGTCTTCGTAGGAAATCACCAGACTGAACTGGATGTGCTTATGCTGGGACATATTTTTCCGAGATGGTGTAGTGTCACAGCGAAGAAATCTTTGAGCAAAGTACCCTTTTTGGGATGGTTCATGTTGTTGTCCAAGACTGTGTTTATTGAGAGGAAAAGTCGGGAACAGGCGCTGCAGGCTTTTGATAATGCTGCGAAGCAAATGAGGGAAGAGAGGCAGAGTGTGTTCATTTTCCCTGAGGGGACGAGGAGTTATTATGAGAAGCCGGATTTGCTGGAGTTCAAGAAGGGAGCGTTTCATTTGGCTGTGCAGGCTCAGGTGCCGATTGTGCCGGTTGTGGTGGCGAATTATAGTCAGGTGTTGAATGTGAAGAGGAAGGTTTTTGTTCCGGGGAGTGTGCCTGTTCGGGTGCTGAGGCCGATTCCTACGAAGGGGAAGACTAAGGAGGATGTTGATGAGTTGCTCAAGGAGGTCAGAGGGGTCATGTTGGAGGCGTTGGTGGAGATTACGGAGGTCGCGAGGAGGGAGGGGATTGCGTTGGCGGGGAAGGAAGCGGGGAATGGGAGTGCGGTCAAGGCTAGTGGGAGCGATGTTGCTGGGAAGGCTATGAATGCTGCTGCTTGAGAAGGACAGTGTTGCGAGCCTTGCAGCAGGTGAGCCGTGAGCATGGCGAGGAGGAAGACGGAGGACTACGAGGCAAAGAAAGACTTCTTGACGACGAAATTATACACGACCGACGAGCATTGATGCGTATTGGGCTACTATGGTGCGTGAGCTATCTGCTATCTGATATGATGCGAGATACCCAGTGGCATTGCGGCGTTTATGGCGCATCGAGAGGAAGAAAAAGTCATTCAAAACGATTGGACTGCTTGTGTCTGGGAAGCCAATCACAATACATATACGTATTGAGGAGAATTAAAATCTTTGCACAAGCCAGAGCTTCATTGTACGTATGGTTCTGGCGGGAGACAGAAAGCTGGATCTGCTTGGTATGCGTCGAAAACATGATCGTTTCGATGTTCATGGTAGGCGCTACGCACAGCTGTTCCCACCATCTGGGGCTCCGACTCTAGTCGGACAAGCTCGCCAGCATCCGACCACCACAAAACCCTATCACCCTTCGGCACGTACACTTCACACGCCGTGAGCGTGCATTTGCAGAAGCAGCTTATCTGCCATGGTGCGCCTCTCGATGAGAGACGAGCCGTCGTATGACCTGGAACAATGTGGGCACTGATACAAGATTCCATTCGACAGTGTCGTCTTCCATATCATACCGCATGCTGCCACAGGGCACACCGCCAAGTGACCCGGCATTTTGTTAGGCGGTGCCTGGCTAAAGCAGGCGAAAAGATCCAGTCCGAGCTCCGGCACAGTACCAATGACCTCCCGAATCTTGGACCCGGATTCCTCCTTGGATAGGATCTTGTAGTGCCTGAGGATAATGTTCACCGCAGCCTTCCGTAGTGAGCTCTCACCAGCAGTTGCTGCGGCATAGATGAGGTTGACGGCGTCTGCGAACTCGGGCTTGGCCCAATCTTCATTGGCCCGTCGGATGAATTTGCTCAGCGCCAGCTCCGAGAGACTCTCCAGATTGTACTGTGAAGGTAACACAATCAGCCGTGAAGTTACCTTGAGAGCTCGCATGGAGCTTTACTCACCTTGTCTGCAATCGCAAACATATGCACATTGAAGCTCAGCGCATGGGATCCATCTTCGTTCTTGCTGGCTTCGTCGTCATAGTCCGTCGAGTACAGGAAGCGAAGCATGCCATTGACGATGTTGGGCAAATCGTCCACAAGCGTAATGACTCCCTCAGCGGCTTCCTGTCGGGGTGTCAGCATCGATGCCTCACCTGTCCTCTCATGGGAGGCATTCCGACCTTGAATTCTCCCGAACAAGCTTTCTCAAAATACTCCGAGACCGAGGAGATGATGACCTTATGCACTTTCCAGGAGCGAGCGCCGCATCTGATGGTGAAGTCTGAGTAGCGGGAATGAGCGAAGACACTGCGGGCGCTTGTCAGTGGGGCGATCGTCAAGAATGAAGAAGCGACGTACCCGTGAATGCTTTCGCAGAATTTGTCCTTCCGCTGCGTTGCGGCGGTCTTATCGGTGTCGTCTGCCATGGCTGCTCGATGATGGCTGATGGCGTTGGTGAAATTTTCGAAACAAGTTCTGGCGGCAAAGTTCGGGAAGATGCAGCTCGGAATGAAGCTAAGCCAAGACAAGGGCCATGGAAGTGAATGGAAACGAAGTACCCGAGGAAGCGACATCGACATCAGCAAAGGGTCTCAACACAAAAGCTATCTGCGGATGCTTCGAAGGTCATGTTCACCAGCATATATCTTCCATGAAAAATCTTGCAGTCCAACGGAAGTGGTATAGCCTTCATCATCGAAGTATCAACAAGTACCCGCTGTCCACGCCTGTTCGCACATCTTAGATGAGCCATACGTTTGCAAGTAGCGGCAAGCTGCTACCGTCCAGGGTCAAGATACCGGTGCTCGCCGAGCATACCGCTCCAAGGACCTGTCATGCGAATGATCTGCAAGGCAAGGTCCATCATACATCAGCCAAGGCGCAGCGAGACTACTGTGCTGGCGACCATAAAGTACTTGATGGACATCAGCTCTCAAGTCTCTACTTGGACAGTGGACTGCAGTGAAGTGAACTTTGGAGAGGACGTCCCTGGAGATGTTGCACACACAAGTGGCTATGTGCTTCGTTGCAATGATGTAAAAGTCTGGTTGAGCGCTCGCCACGCTTTGAGCGGACGATGCAGTCTTAGTGTAGACTAAACACTTTTCTTGAAGCTGCTATGGAACAGCACAGAAACAGCACGCTTTGAACTCCACAGTTGTCTGTCTTTCTACTTGCTTTCAACGAGAGATCTTTCCGCTCAGACGGCTCCTCGCTCAGTAGCTCACGTTCACACCGTCTACCAAGGTAGGTCC
The DNA here is from genome assembly GCA_002116395.1 of Ramularia endophylla. Lineage (NCBI taxonomy): Eukaryota > Fungi > Ascomycota > Dothideomycetes > Mycosphaerellales > Mycosphaerellaceae > Ramularia > Ramularia endophylla. The sequence goes on along the minus strand of KZ110287.1, from coordinate 20,589 downwards.
GGGCAATCAATCGTGTCACCCTTGATAATACCATAATCCCCAACTGTGTCATCGCCCCTCATGGTTTGACCCTTGAAGATCAGGCTTATCAACGTGTCCTCCGATATGTTTCTGCGCGCCTTCATATCCTTCAAAATCTTGCGAACGGGGGTGTTTGAGGTAACTTCGAAGTACATCTGTGGGTTGACGTGGTTAGAGGTAAAGAACGAGACCCTAATCTTCATTGAGTCCGACGTCTTCTTCGGTGGAAGCTTCTCGGCGACCAACGCAGCTGCGAGCTCGGAAGCGAATTGTGGCGTCTTGCTTGCCATACCGCGGAATCGCGTGCCGAAGTCCTCGTTGTATAACCCTTTGGCGTTGTAAAGTGCAAACCTGATAGCGGTAGCTTGCATGACCTTCTTGCTGTGGGCGGCAATGGTGTACATTTCTTCCACGGCATCCGCAAAATCATCCCACGAACGGGGAGTGAAGAGACTCAACAGCGCAGTGTTAGTTCTCTCAGCGAGCTGGAATTCTGCGAGTCGCGCCAATGCTGGGATATTGTACTTGTCGGCGACTGTGTGCATGCGGACATTGAAAACCATGGGTGTCAATTCGCAGTGCGAGCAGAAGTGGCCGTCTCCACACATTGAGGTGTAGAAGTAGCGTAGCATCTCGTGTACGATGCAGCGATCATCATCTGGGAGATTGATGACGCCTTCGTGGCCCTCCTGATGGGTGATGTCAGCATGGCTCGAAGGCAGGGGATTCTATTGTCTCGCTCACCTTGAACTCTCCAGTGCAGGCTTTCTTGAAGAAGTCACTGTGCGCGCACACGATGATCTTGTGAACCTTCCACTCCCTGCCCTCGCACCGGATGATGAGGTCGCTAAATTCTGGGTTCTCGAACATGCTGCGCATATCGGTCAGTAAACTTGATTAGGCGAAGTTCCGGACTCAGATCATACCCTGCGACGCTGTCAAAGAGCGGCTGGCGGCTGGCCAAGATGGCGGCTGGCGAGGCTGCATCATCTTGCTCCATATTGGCGTGAGGTTCGAGATTGGTGAAGTGGATGTGGATGATGAAGATGAGAGATTGTTTGCGTGGTGGGGAAGGAAGCGCTAAGACTAAGCTGGCAAACAAAAAGTGAATGAACTCGACTTGGGAAGGAACAACACGATGGGATCACGCGGATGCGGCTTTACTCTTTTTCCACCGAGCCGAAAACTCACTTCAGACAGCGAATTGACGCTAGTAGCATCTCATGAAGATCGCAGTGCACCTCCTAAGATCTCATAGTCTGCTTCTCAGAACCCACCGTAGCCTCACGTTCCTCGCAGCGCGAGGCACAATGTGATAGTGGCACCCTCTTGTAAACCATGTTCTTCAGCTGTCCTGCCATCTTGCATATGCTTTCCCAAAAATATCAGTCTCTGATCGACGGATGGAGTGCCATGTTGATCCTGAATCAGCTCTTTGATGTAATCAATCGTGTAGTGCGGCCTGATCTCCACCCAGAACTTTTTGTATATCAGAGTTTGCACCATGATAGTCATTTCGTCGAGTGGTCGCTCGATGACACCGAGCACTGCACCATTATGAATGCCGTGATCCATGGCCGTCTTGCTGTTCTCTTTGATCAGCCTGCCATTGAACACAAGGTGGTACCGGCCAGGTATGACGCCCTCGATTGCATCGATGAGATCCTTCATCTCCCGCAACGAGTCACGAGGGCTGATCTCAAGTATTGATTGATTGCCAACAGATCTCTTGACGGTGACGCGCATAGTGGCAAGAGGCCATCTCGTTGCATCCACACTTGCACCGGCCAGTTTGGCAGCAAGCTGTGAGGCAAACTGTGGCGAGTTGCCCGCCACCTCCCGAAATCGATTGCCGAAGCCCAGATCCGTACTGTATAGCTCTTTGGAGTGATGAAATGCAACTTCGAGGGCGGAAGCCTGCATGACTTTCTTGTTGTTGAGATCCATACTGTCGTCGGAGTCTGGCGCGTACATTGCCTCGATAGCATCGGCAAAATCCTCTGTTTTCCACTCCTTGGATGCGCGCTTAGCGAACTTGACGTTCGCGAGCTTCGCCAAATCTGGAAGCTTGTACTTTTCTGCAATCGTCCGGATGGAGACGCTGAAGAGCATAGGCGTGAAGCAGCAGGGCTCGATGTTGGTATGTTCGCGGTAGTCATCACCTGCGGGAGTCTTAAGGCAGTGAAGTCCTTCTTCGTAGTCTCCGGTGTACAGATATCGCAACATCTCGTGCACGATACATTCATGATCATCTGGCAGGATGAGTTTTGTCTGTGTGTAGCGGTCAGACAGTCTTCCTGGACCAAGAATCATAGTAGCTTACATTCGGCTGCATGCTGCACATGATAGCAAGGCAGCTTGGCTGGCTACTTATGACAAACTTGTGGACCTTCCAAGTCCTCCCCGAGCATTCAATGGTATAGTCACTGAACTCCGGATGGTCGAACAGCCTGATAGGAGAGGTCAGTCGAGCGCAGCAGGCTGCCGACTGCTGTCGCTCTTACCTCGAGATCCTGTCGACCATAAGCTTGTCCCGTGGTGGAGGATCACCGGGCAAGGCGATGGACGCTTTGCGCTTCGACATGTCTTGTAATCGCGGTGGCGACTTTGTAATGTGACGAGGTGGAAGGTCACAAGAGAATTGGAGATGGAACGGCGGGAAAGCTAGGCTGCTTCGACAAACGGAAGGTGCGACCTTTCCACGTCGCAAAAAGAACCTTGACGTCGGGATGTCGTCCTCTAAGTTCTTGGACATCCCCAGCGGCGTGTACAGAGCGCTGCCAATTGACTCAGACGTGGAAAGAAGCTGAGGCTCAAGAAGTCTGCCTTGGCACTGTCCTAAGAATCAATGCAGCTCAGACTGTAAACATGAAGCAAGCAGACCGCTTCGACTCTGATGCTTCGCCCGAGATATCTCTTCAGATCATAAGATGCATCGAGAAACGTCTTCCACCTCCGAAGACGAACACACATTCCGAACAAAGTGTTGACCATGGCTATTGGCGGTCCACGGTCCACGGTCGATGTCGGATCTCAACCCTCCCTCCAAGAACACCAAAGCCATGAAGTGATGCCTTATCTAAGACTTGGAAACTCATGACTTCATGTGGTGAAGGCAACCAGCTGGTCACGTGATCTCATCGTCGCAGCCTTGTTGATGCCATCTCCAGATTTTATTCCGCCATCAATTCTCCACCTTTTTCTTTGCGCTCGAAAACACGAACAATGGCGCGGACTTTTGTGGACGGCTCGAATGGCGACACCCTTGCTGCCGTGCTGATGTTCCTCCTTCACCATGGCACTGGCTCTTCCTCTCCGGACGCGCAGATTGCATGGTGCCCGGCAAGACTCACATCCTTCTCATAACCAATTCAACTCTTATCGGTCCCCATGACTTGCTCTACCATCGAAAGGCGGCCTTCGTTTGTTTGATTGAAAGGGTTTGACTGGTGCTCTTGCGGCCGAGATAAGAGAGCTCTTCGCGAGAGGCTGTCCGACGCCGTGGCTGATGCGGACTTGTCGTCTGACCGGCTGGCCTGATGTAGTTCTATTCACACACAAGCATCAGTAAGTGGTCTGTTACTCATGCAAGACCTCAAAACGAGGCGGTCTCCGCGCACGCCGCTGCCGCGCTCGGTTCCGATGTCTCTGTCTCCGCCAAATTCACAGTCTCATCGTCGAGGAGTGGCCCAGACGCACAAGCCTCGTCCCAAGCGTTCACGCTAATTCACACTAAGTTCTTACGCCACGTGCGACCGGCCTAGATTTATGCAGGCATTATCGCACAGGGCTGATATCTCGACGTTCTGAATGGCCAGAACGATCATTGTGAAATCCAGACCTGAAAGAGCGGTTCGCGCCCAAGCACGCCATACAATGTTGACGAGGACAAAAAACTTATTATATGCTTCTGCCGCTGCATATATACTGGCCTTTGTGCGACGTCCTCCAGCTTCTGTACACTCAAGCCACATCGGTCTTCCAGGATATCTTACTTGACCATCTTATCTGGACCTCCGTACTCTCGCCATGTCTACCGCCGTGTGGGAAGATAACGAAAAGGCAATCCCCGTCGCCGCTCACGATGTCGAGGCTTCGGATTCGGACGTGGACAGCTCTGTGGACAGTTTCACGGACCTCGTCAACGAAGATCACAAGCATGAAATTCCACTCCGGACAATGTCATGGCAGAAAGCTGCTTGGCTGCTCGTTGGAGATCAAGTCTGTCTTGCCATCATGGCCCAATCTTGGTCGCTTTCCGTTCTTGGTTGGGTACCAGGCATCATCACCATGCTTGTAGCTGGCGCACTATTCTGGATTACATCAATCACAATGCACAAGTTTATCATGAAACATCCTCAGATTAGGGATATCTGCGATTTCGGATACTACGTATTTGGCAAGAGCAAGGTAGCCTACTGGTTCACAGCTTTCATGCTTTTGGCAAACAACATCCTTCTTATTGGTTTCCACGTCCTCACCGGCGCCAAGGTTCTCAACACTCTCTCCGACCACAGCCTTTGCACTGTGGTGTTCTCAGTCATCGTCACCGTCATGGGAGTCGTACTTTCGATACCACGAACACTCAAGCATGTCTCCTTCATGTCGATGTTCTCAGCCGCATGTATGGGAATTGCAATCCTGCTCTTCCTCATCTTCTCTGGCATTGAGACTGCTCCTCTCTACGGCTACAACGGGGACTACCCGACCGACGGCGAAGTCAAGACCATGGCCTTCCCTGCAAAGGGCACTACCTGGGTGGCTTGCATGAACGCTGTCTTGAACATCACCTTTCTCTGGGTGCCTCAGATCCTCTTTCCAACCTTCATCTCTGAGATGGAGAAGCCACAGGATTTCCCCAAGGCTCTTGCCGTCCTGGCTGGTATGTCTGGCTTCCTCTTCATCGTTCCACCAGCTATCGGATACCACTACCTCGGACAATACGCCACTGCTCCCGCTTTTGGTAGTCTTGGAACCGATGTCTATAAGAAGGGCTCGTTCGCCTTCGTCATCGTTCCCACTTTGGTGATTGGTGTGATCTACGCCAACGTCTCTGCCAAATTCATCTACTCGCGCATCTGGGGACGATCTCGTCACGCCCACTCCAACACTGTCATTGGCTGGGCCAGCTGGGTCGGTGTTATGGCTGTCATCTGGCTTGTCGCATTCATCTTCGCCGAAGTCATTCCTAGCATGGGTGATTTCCTCTCACTGCTCGGTGCCGCATTCGACTCCTTCTTCGGATTCATCTTCTTCGCTGTGGCATACTACCAGCTCTACCAAGGAAAGTTCTTCACCACACCGCTCCGATCGGCTTTGACGATTGTGCACATCTTCGTCATGTTCTGTGGACTTTTCTTGCTGGGACCTGGATTGTATGCTGCTGTTGAGGCTATCATGGCGGATTATGCTGCTGGTGTGAGTCCAGCATTTAGCTGTGCGAATGTGTCGCTATGAGCGGGTGGTTTTGTAAAAAGCTTGCATATGAGAGGCGTTATTGGTTAGATGAACAGTATGGCTCAAGAGCCAGCATGTAGAAATGATACCCACGTTCGATTTTTCTCTGAAATGATACCAAAGACTTGCCTCAATTCGTACTGCTGAATACGCCGAGAAGTCCAATCGTTGCTGTAGATTGAAAATGCTTCCTTCACATGGTCTGAGATCTGCATATACGCCAAAAATCCTCTTTGCTGTGGTCAGATTCTGGGTCGCCTGCCACCACAACCAGATAAGCAAAATCAAATCGAAGTCCCTGCCAGACTGTAATAGCACTTCTTTTCACCAGAGCTTCAGGCTGATACCCCAACCAGCTTTAACACTGCTGGCGTGACTTCAGGTTCGCTGAACGGGCGGTCACGGTCTGCTACATCGATCGAGTTATCTGGTCTTCTCGGTCTGGCATAGAATCCCTCTCGGTCAACCGGAACGATGTTCATGTTCTGCGAATGTCAGCGAGAACAATAAGACGAGAAGCAAGGTTGTGGTCGTCACGTACCGGCCAGTGCGTAGTTCCTTTGCGAGCTTCGAAAATTTCACGTTTCGTTTGGAGGTCTTCTTCTGTCATCCAGCTCCGTGGGCAGTAGCAGACATATGTGATGAACCTCGTCTGTTCTCCCGTCGGTGCGGAGTTCCAGTGGATGGTTCTGCTGTCCCTAGAACAAGACATCATGTGTTAGCTTCAGAAATAAGAAGGCATCAAAATCCTCGAGACAACAACTCACCAAAGAATCAGATCTCCAGCACCAGCACAAATCTTCACAACCCCACATCCTCTTTTCTTGTACCACTCTGCATCCTCGCTCGTGAAGTTATACCCATTCTCCCCTACTCCGGAATCTCCCTCGGCTTTGAACCCACCAGTACTATCGAAATGCTCTTGGTGCAACAAATGACTGCCCTTCAAAACTACCAATCCACCATCCTCGGGTCCGTTCGGTGCTAGATTCGAGATTCCCTGATACAGCTCCAACTTTTGTACAGTCCGTGGATTCTGATCAATATGCGGCCAAGGCTCCGTTGGCTCGATGTCTTTTCTCCCACTCTTCTCATTTACAGGCAAGCTTACATTCATCCCATCAAAGCTGGCGATAAGATCCTCGGTTCCCCAGATTTGAGCAAAGGTCTTCTGGATACCGGGTTCTGTACGAATCTTCCAGACGAAGGCCTCGTGGTTCACTGAGTAGCGGTTGTAGAGTCCTCGATCTTGGCCATAAGGGAGATGGGAAGCTGTCCAGGTTGAGAGGTCTTCGCGGGAGAAGCCATGGGGAAAGGATTCAAGCCAGGACCAGGCTGAGGCGATGAATTCATCACAGGAGGATTGAGGAATCACGTTGGGGACTACGACGTAGCCGTCTCTTTCGAGGTCGGTGAGGAAGTGGGGCTTGGAGGACATGGTGGGAATATTCTTCTGAAGCAGTGAAGGGAAATATACGAGGAGGATGCTGGGAATGTTGAGATGGGAAATGTTTTGGAGAGGCTACGATGTGCGGATTATATCATTTTTGATGTTTGTTGCGTGAACGTTGGCCGCCCGGAAGTTGGCCGTCCGCGTTGCTGCTTGAGGAGCCTCCCTGACTCGCGTGACCAGGTGCGGATTAGCGTTGGAGCTCCACTTTAAACTTTAATACGAAGCTTCTTGAAATTCCGACTTCATCTTCCTCTTCATCTTCTCTACATCAACAGACTTCATCACCAACATCTGGAAAGTCGGTCGTTTTTGGCGGAACTTTGGTTGGACGCGGCGGCATCACGTATAATTGGACTTCGAGTGTGACCACGGTCGCATTCTATCCATGTGGTGTGCAGCTCCTCTTCCGAACCGCCAAGACGATCGATGCTGCATACAGGTGGCATGCAGCCGAAGACAGCGAGCCTCTCGATGGCAACATGTCTGGACAATCGGTCGTTCTTGGCGGAACTTTGGTTGGACGCGGCGGCACCACGTATAATTGGACTTCGAGTGTGACCGCCGTCGCACTCTATCCATGTGGTGTGCAGCTCCTCTTCCGAACCGCTAAGACGATCGAGCTGCATACAGAGGATATGACCAAAGCAGTGTCTTTCTCAGGCGGTATGCAGTCGAAGACATCGGCGGTGTAGGCAAACCGAAGCTCAGGCTTCCGTTCTCGACCACCGGGGTCGTGGTATGTTTTCGCCGAGACCATTACGCTGACCTCACGAGTTCGTTGGCCTTGCGCCGGTGGTTCGAGAGGATGGCAATTCGCTGACAGATCAGCGCTGGGAGCAGCGTCCACATGGCGGCCTCTGGACCTACGCGCAATCTCTTCACTGCGGAGGTCCAGTCAGGTGATTGCCGGCCATCTGGTCAAACTGACCGGAAACGGCTGGTAAGAGCCTGGACTGGATCGTCAACACCTTGTGGATTGAGTCACCGGCTCCTGGAACCTGCGCTCATTCCGTGCGGAGCAGCTCGCATCATATGCTTTCCATCAACTTCAGGCAAACGCCAAATAACGTTCCTTAAAGTCTACTAGCGCGCTTCCAGGGCCGAAGCACGACCACCAGTCTTCTGTGCAGGCCTCGCCCACAAAGGTCGCAGGACATCTTGCACTTCGGAAATTTGATAACATCACATCTCATCACGATGTCGCACACAACTTCCGGCAAGACGCACGAAGTGTCGCAAGAAGACGAGAAGACAATTCTCGGATGGCCATTCTTGGAGCAGCTGAGTCGGCACACGCGCGAGAATGATCTGGTGAAGTGGGTCACCGACGAGAAAATTGTCGGGCTATTGGTGGACTTCAAACGTGACAATATCGACCAGCCCGAGCGGTATGAGCAACTACGTCAATGGCTTGGACCCGATGGCAGGTCATGGGAGGGAATCACGGCGGGCATGATGGTGCCTTCGTCGAGGCGTACCTCAAACGACGCGCAGACCCAGCTCATCGATGGACTGGTTGCCACGATCAAGAAGCTAGTCGAAGTCGCCGAGGTTGGTGTTAAGGAAATGTCTACGCGGCTCCAATGCTAACCACGAATGCAGGTCCCGCGCAACACTAGTCATGCGCACGGAGCGAGCGCGCACAGGTCTTGGTGCAACCGCGCAGCTCGACGTCTCCTCCTCACGGTTATCAAGGACCTTCAAGATCACCCAGGACCGGAAGGCTACTGGACGAAGCGACTGGGAGGCACTCGAGTCGCCGTCTGGAAGCCAGACGTCGTATCTGAGAAGCGGACTTCCCTGTCTCGACCCAGCGCGCATAAGAAGGGCATCGACAAGGTCGCTTCGAAGAAGTCTCATTCTACCATCAATCCTCCTACTACTGCCGCACGAAAGAAGACAATCAAATCGAATATAGAAAACCTCGAAGCTTTTGCTCGCGCAGGTACTCCTCTGCCAGCCTATAACAGCAAGCAAGAAACGGCTCCCACATACAGCGAGCGACAAGATAAAGAGACGGCACGAGGCGTTGGTACATTCACCGCGAAATCTACGAAGAACAATCTCTCTGGAAAGGCCCTCTACCAGCAAGCCGCGTCCGATTGGGGTGAGAATGAGGATTACTCACACGCACTCGCAACATCTCCCTCTTCAGGCATCTCCGTGAAAGAACCTCCTGGTACCGACAGAGATTTTTGCGATAGTCAGACAAAGAGTCAGGGCTCAGAGCAGACGATGCTGGCTGATTTCCAAATTCTTCGGCCGGACGAGGAGTCGCACATCCGAAACGCAGATGACGGGACCTTCAAATCTGATTCGGAAGACAATTTGTTCGTGACTCCGAGATCTAGCCGCCAGACATCTATAGAGCCACATCAAACTGCCTACGATAAGCGCGCAGATGGCCATCACACGACAAGGACGATGGCAAAGTGTACGGGGCACAGCGGTCCTGGCGGCGCTGCCCGGCATGAGAACCTCAAGGTCAAGCTCAAGGAGACTGAAGCAAAGCTCAAGGAGACTGAAGCAGACTGTAAGCTTCGGCAGCGGCGACACTCACAGATATCGCGCCGCACGCATGAGTTGGAGAAAGAGCTGGAAGAAGAAAAGCGCAACGCAATGCTCATCCATGAGCACAACACACACAAAATCGCCGACATGCAAGCTAAGATTGAGGAGCTGGAGGAAAGACTCAGATGAAGATGGCAGTAGGTGGACATCCAAGACATCCCTCCTGATGAAGCTTCAGGTCTTGTCGTTCCTGAGATGGACACTGGGATGAGGTTTGAGATGAGGTGCAGGAAACGTGAGGAGCGAAAAGATGCTCAGTGAGGCATGTGGAAGCTGCTCATGACATTCTCACGTGGGTTGCGTGTGATTTTGGATAAGCACAAGGTCAAGTTGTTTGGCTCACGAGACTTTGTCACAGAAGGATCCAGAATGTTGAAAATGTTGGTAGTCTGACGGTCGCGTCAAGTGGGGCATCTGTAAGTGAATGAGCCGCGTCCCAAAGCAAACAAGAGTCATCACACTTCCCACTTCATCACCTTTCTTACTCCATCACCTTTTTCATCAACATTGCTCATCACGACCGCGCATCTCGCTCCACCAACATCATCACCAACATCCTACTATCTTCAGCACCGCATCTCAACATGGCAAAGTCCCTGAAGAAGTACAAGAAGCCGCCGCGCTCAGCCAGAGAGCCCGTCGAGGAGCCAGTGACGCCGCCAAAGCAGAGAAAGGCGATGAAGGCGCTTGGCATTCAGCTGAAGGCGGCGCCGGTGAAGAAGACCAAGGCGGAGAAATACGCTTCAGAGGCGGAGAAGAAAGCTGCAGTGGCTGCGCAGAAAGTGGACAGCAGTGAGGCGGAGAGCGAGAAGAGAGTCGATTCTGGCAATGAAGTCGAGCAGTACCGTGTGAGGCGTTATGTTGAGCCGCCGTTGTCGGTGAGTGATGTCTCTCGTCAGAGCTGTCACAAGATACATGTCACTGATCTCATCTCACAGTCCGCCGCTTTACTGCCAGCCAAGGAGCCCTCTGCGAGGCGTTATGTTGAGCCACCGTTGTCGGTGAGTGATACCTTTCCTCGTCGCTACCACGAGGTGCAAACTACTGACAACTCCTCACAGTCCGCCGCTCTACTGCCAGCAAAAGATCCCTCCACGAAGCCAGAGGAGTCTCTTCCACCCACCACCGTCGAGCCTGCAATAGAAGATGAGGGCCCAGTGAGTCCCAACTTCCCTTTCCTCTCCCCAATCCTCACTGACACAAATCCCTCCCAGACCCTCACCCCAGCAACCCTAGCCTTCATCGCCAAATGGCTCCCAAAATGGCACGCCTACTGCCAAGCCTTCCCAGCCCTCTCCGACTTCTCCGCCGTAGCACCCTACTGCAACACCGGCATGGACCTAGTCCTAGCCTTCACCCACGACGTCACAGCCCAACACATCTCCAAAAAAGGTCTCCCCTTCGACAAATCTCCTAGCAATGCTTTGCCGCACGAAGTAGAATTCAACAATGTCTTCTACCCGGCGGACAAAGTGCGCAACTTCATCGATATCAATATCCGTAGGTTCGAGTTGTTCAAAGAAGGAGAGGAGATGGAGGGGAGGATGTGGGTGGATATGGATGCGAGGTATAAGAGGAATGTGGATCTTTTGTTGGAGAAGGTTGCGAGGTTCAGGAGTATTGGGGCTTGGGAGAAGGAGAGTCGGCGGGTCAATGAGATGATCAAGTATGGGGTTTTCGGTAGGGTCGAGAAGGATGGCGAGGAGGCAGATGATGAGGGGAGTGAGGACAGCTGAAGAAGTTCGATTGTGTGAGCTCTCAGTGGCGGAGCAAGAGACCAAGATGACGGCAAGGAGGCCTGAAGGTGTTTGGGCCTTCTCGACGACCGTGAGTTGCGTCTTGCCTTGCTGGCGGCGATGCTAAGACGGAGTAACTCTCCACAATACCGACGATAGGACATGGCAATATCAGTCATGATGTGGCAGCACCGTCAGACAGGGTGAGACCACAACACCAGTGAAGGGAAATGACATGAAAGCGACAGCGACGTCAACTTCAGAAAAACAAAACCTCCTTTGCAATACCAATTTGTACGTACTCCCGACAAACCCAGTCTTAACACTCATCATGCCATAACAATCTTCTTGCTTGCGATAAACAACGCTCGTAATCCTTCTCGTCAAAAAACATAAAAGCAACTGAGGGCATGCAATGATCCCTAAAACAAACAAAGTCAATGCAAGCAACAACCTTCCCCTTCATCTGTCCAATACCACCAGGGCAAGCAGCGGCAACCTTCCCTCAATTCGTCCCTCGAACAAAAGAGTGTGCATCGAAAATATCATTCAGGCAGTCCAGCTGACCTCTCTGACGACCAAATCCTTCAGCTCGGTGTCATGTCCTCCAGGGAGACGTTTGTCCCCAGAATGGCACTTGGCTTTACCACAGGCGAGATAGGCTTTCTTTGCTTTCTCGTTGATGCAGACTGCCCATCGTCCTTTGGATGAATCAGCGGTAGTCACGTTGCAACACTGATGGGCGACTCCCAGACGGTTGCACTCTTTGGAACTCCGATACAGGCCTGAGATATCGAGCTTGGAATAATCAAAGTCCCTGATGATCAAGTCCTCCAGCTCAGTTGAGACGGGAGGTGGAGCAAGCCCATCATTCTTGTCGAGGAATGGAGAAGATTCCTTTGGTGGACAACAGCGAGGATCGTTGGTGTAGTACAAATTGCCTGCAGACTTGCATGGGTAGGATGTGACCTTTGACCGGTACTGCCTAACTTTGCAATAGTCGGCAGGCTTTCCTGGGATCCGGCGCCGGCTAGGATCCTCCTTCTCGGCGGCGGCGGATTGCACTTCTGAGAGTGTCGAGTTCTCTAGGCGTGGTGTGACGACCGGTGGAGGAAGTCCATCATTTCCGTCGAGGAGTGAAGAAGATTCCAGCGATGGGCAACAGCGAGCATCGTTGGTGAAGTAGTTCCCACGGCCTGTAGACGGGCATGGAATGGCGTGTTCCTTTGACCGACCCTGTCTGACTTTGCAATAGTCGGCAGGTTTTCCTGGGATACGGCGCTGGCTGGTCTCTTCCTTCTCGGCAGCAGATTGCAGCTCTCTGAGTGTCAAGCCCTCCAGGTCCGATGACACGACACGTGGAGGAAGCACGTCCTTCTCGGCAAGAACTGGAGAAGATTCCAGCTCTGGTGAACAGCAAGGTTGTGGCTTTGGGCAACAGAGAATATCGTTGGCCCATTGCGTCCATGGGCCTAGGGACTGACAGTGGTAGTTTGTCTTCTTTGTCCGGTGCGACGAATGTTGGCAATAGTCGGCCGGTTTGCCGGCGAGATGGGGATAGCTGGTGGCATTCTCCTTCTCAGCAGTAGACTGTAGATCTCGGCCGGTCAAGGCCTTAAGACCCACTTCGACGTCGTGTGTTGGAAGCGGGCTCGGTGGATCAACGTAATGTGGATCCGGGCAGCATCTAAGATCGTTGGTCCACAGTAAGACTCGAGCTGGGCATTGGATTGGGGTGAGATTTGGTAGCCAATGACCCAGTTGTTTGCAGTAATTGGCCGGCTTCCCTTTGACACGGCGCTGGTTTGATGACTCCTCCTTAGTAGCGGACTGCATGTCCCTGACCGCCAAGTCTTGAAGATCCATTTCGCCCACAGAAGGAGCCAGATTCGGTGGAAGCAAGCCACGTGGATCGGTGTTGTGTGGATCTGGGCAACATCGACCATCGTTGGTCCAAAAATGGGCTGGAGACGGGCAGTGAACGGGGGTGAGTTTTGTTGATCGGTCGTTGGTTCTGCAATGCTTGGTAGGTTTCCCTGCGGCCGCTTCGGCCGCTTTCCCTTGGGTAGCGGGGTCCAAGTCCCTTGCAGTCAGATCCTCCTGATCCATTTCGACGAGCTGCGGAGGGTACTCCGCGGAAGGCCCAAAGCCGGGGCAACATTTTGGGTCAAGAGCGTAGAAGGTGGGATGCGCGAAAGATGTGCACACCCAGGCTGGCATTCCTTTCTTCCAGTTGAGGAGCAAGCAACAGGGGTCGTCAATGCCATTGACACGCTTACATTCCGCCACCTCATTGCTGTGGATTGGCGGCTTTGGGTGTTTGATCTTCTTTGCGGCAGACTGCAAGTCTCTGGCGGTGGACATTGGCAGGGCGGTGTTGGATGGAGCGACAGAATAAGAGGCACTGGTGATTTGGACAACGTCTTTGACAGCGACAGGAGAGACTGCCTCAGGGACAGCAGTATAGTATGCCAATGGGGTGTCGTCGGATGCGGCAGGCCAAGTGCTGGGTCCATCGCCAGCAACAGTCGGCCAGGTGCTGGGGACATGGAGCACTGTCGTATCCTGAGTTGGTTGTCATTGCTCATTGCTGAGTGTCGCAGTGACAGTGATGACCTCAGTGCTGGTCAATGCCTCGTTGAGAACATCCAGAGCGGTCTTGTTTTGGTCAGAGAGTTCGCCGTCACGACCGGCGTTGTGCTGAGAGGATTCGTCCGCCTCGCTGGTGTCTTCCGGGTCGATCAAGTTTATTCCAGTGGCAGTGGTGGAATCTCTGGCGGCCACGACCTTTGTCTTCTTCAGAAGCTTGCGAATGTCCTTCACAAGCGTCTTGATTTCATGAGTGTCCAGATCGTGCTTGGAAGCCCGTGGATAAGTGTCATAGTCCCAACGGATGTATTGATGATCCGCGGCGAGAAAGCGGCACAGGTTGACCGGACTCTCGCTGAGCGAGGCTTTGACTTCTTGCAGGTACGCTGTGCACATTTCCGAAAAGGTCATGTCGATTTCCATGTCAGGGATTGAGTCGTTGGGGCAGATGTTCTCGACAAGGCTCACGACTTCATCTTGAAGGTCAATGACCTTGTCGACTTGGTCGAAGGCGATAGCATCGTCAAACGGAAGGCCGTGGTTCACAGCTGTGAGAGCTTGAGCAAGCTTTGTGCGGGCGTTGAAATAGCCTTTTTTGTCGACAGGAGTCTTGAGAAGTGCTTTCTTGGTCTGTTCGTAGAATTTGAGTTCGACCTCCGTGAGCGACTTGTCAGATCTCGCAACGTGGGAGGAGTCTCGGATGGTCAGAGGGTTTGCATTCTCCAAGTAGTGCTGGATCTCCTTTTCAAGATTTGCCATCCGACTCTTTTCAGAACTGGTTGCGAGATTGAGACCAGGAAACTTGTCTGCGTGCCAGTGGAACTCTGCCCAGTCGGCAAGGAAGTGACACTTGTCGCTGAGATTCTTGGAAAGCACGTCGTTGACGTCGGTCAAGAAGGCGAGGTACGCCTCTGTGAACTCCACGGTGGAGAGGTCGCGCGACTTCGTGCCGATGGGCGTGTCCTGGCAAATCGTTCCATTGAAGTGCTCGAGCCGCAAGTCAATGAGATCCAACTTGTTGTTCAGCTGGTTGTTATATCCCGTGGTCCGAGGATCATCGTCTTCCATGTTGTGGTGTGCGAGGGCTTTTAGCTCCTTGAAAAGCTTGAGTCTGTCGATGACGGGATTGAGGGCGTTGTAGCTTTGATCGAGCCAAGCGAGGACGTGCTTTCTCCAGTCTGTGCCTCTAGGGATGAGGGCGCTTGTCTGGTCGTCAAGGTCCAGGTTGTTTTCAAGGATGACGATGTCGTGCGTGAGCTCCTTCACCTGGGCGAGCTGCTTGGCTTCCAGATTGGGGTCGACAGAAGCGTCATCCTCGCCTGCAGTGAAGGCCAAAGACATCATTTCCATGAGAGCTTGGTAGATGTGGGTGGCGTTGGGAGGACTCTCGGACAGGGCGGCCTTGTACGCTCGGAGGCTGGCGAGCATGACTTCGGTCTCCGAGATCGTTGAACCATTGGCGGGAGGCAAGTCTCTGGCGGTCAGGGTGACTGTTTCGTTGTTGCTCTCAGATTCTTCAAAGTCGGAATCATCGTACATGTCCGTTAAAAGCTGTAGCATCTGGAAAAACTGTGACATCGACATAGAAATGACGTCTTCATCAGCATAATCGACGACCAACTTTGCTTGGGCGACGACGCCGCGAATCTCGGAAGGCGGGTCCTCGTGAAGTGTGCTATTGAGACTCTGAAAAGCGGTGATGAGCTTCTCGCCGGCCGAAGTGTTGGTGGAGGTGAACCAATCCGATGTTCGGGATTCAAAGTCGTCGAACTGCTTGAAAAGAAGCTTTGAAACGTCTTCCTCAAGCTCGGCGGACTGTTTGCGTTGCATGGCTTCCAATAGGGTTACATCTTGAGTTCCACAGATGCGATTACCAGGATCGAGAGCCTTGAAGGTTTTGGCATCGTTGGGATCAATGTGGCTGAACTTGGTCAAGGTGGCATTCAGACGGGTGCTGTTGAGGGAAGTCTCAGAAAGCGTGGCATTGAGGTCTCGAAGAAACCAGACAGCGGCGCCGTCATATGTGTGGAAAATCGTGCTGTTATTGCACTCTGGAGGAGCTGGCAGAGCGTTTGCAGTGGTGCAGAGGACTCCGAAGAGGAGCCCAATGCGTGGGAGCTGCATGTTGTCGGTGTACTGATTTTGGTGTGTAGATGCTGGTGTGTAGATGATGGCGTGTTGATGATGGCGTGCTGATGTTGTGGACTGAAATGTTTGTCCTTGATGTGATGCTGATGAGTTGATGGAGGATGCTGATGGAGGGCGATGGAAGAAGGCAGACCGTTTGTTTACTTTTTTTGGGTGGAAGGCGGTAGCCATGTCGGTTGTTGGGGAAGGAGATGTGTCGGAGTGGGAAAGTAGTGTCTGGGTGGTTGGCAGTCACCACTCTCGCTCTGCAGGTGCCAGGAAGGTGTTCCTTTGCTTCTTTCGGCGGTTGCTAGCATGGCTTGTTTCCTCGCCTTTATTGCAGGAACATGTAGGAGGGTATGAGGAGAGGCCGTTCGTTCACTTTCTGGGGGTTAGATGATGTTTCTAGGAAGACAAGGAAGATTGTGAGCATTTGAGGGGTGGGCAAGATGTTCCAGGTATTTCATGCACCGGTCTGGCCAGTGAACGTGGTGGTTTGCGACTGCCTTTGTGATCATCGGGCATGTGAGAAGACGATCAAGTGACATGTCTGGTAGAAAGAAGCAAGACCACACAGAAGTTCACTCTTTGACAAAGTATCCAGCATCTAATCCGCCGCGACCGGCTCCGTTCCAATGGACGCCGCTGGTGGAATAGCCAAGTGATAGGCAGAAGCTAGTCTGGGCTTCTCTTTTGGTTGTCGCAAGCGAATGATTTCCCCCCTCACCAAAGCTATGAACTCCATCGACGAAGTTTGAGTACGTTCGGCCTTGGGCTCAAGAGACCTACATTGGGCAACGTGGTCCACTAGCCATCGGTATAGAGCCGTATCAGGAGTTATCTCCTCGTCCTGGATGATGTAATCAATCACTTCGTGCCATCCATCGGACCATCTCCCTGACACCAGCCCTCGCTCTCGTTCATCAGAGGTTATGTGGAAGATTGTGTCCATGATTCGGTTTTGCCCTTTGCGGTCAACGAGAGATCTGGCTAGAGTCCAGAGTCGACACAACTCCAGTAGAGTACGTGGAGAGTGGGCGATTCCATTTTGATCATTAACCATGTCCACCAGATCGTCGGGATGAGCCGCGGGGTTGCGGATAATGAAGAGCCACAGCGAGAGACGGCAATGCGTCGCAAGTTCTGGGAGATTCTGTATCTTGCGGCCTATCTCACTCGGGGGATTTTCGCAGCATGTCTTGAAATACTCCGAGTTGTCAACCAGAATTTGTTCGTCAACGGTTAGTGTCGATGAGTCTTCGAACTCCAGTATGACCTTCGAGGAGAAAGATTGCCGTGGCAGTTTGGATGCGATGGAGCTGTCCGAACTCTCGGCTCTTCGCTTCCTTTTGTTCCTTGTAGAGCTGCCCATGGTTAGCGTTGAAGAATATTTCAGTGTCGGTGCGCAGGCGTAGAG
The DNA here is from genome assembly GCA_002116395.1 of Ramularia endophylla. Lineage (NCBI taxonomy): Eukaryota > Fungi > Ascomycota > Dothideomycetes > Mycosphaerellales > Mycosphaerellaceae > Ramularia > Ramularia endophylla. The sequence goes on along the minus strand of KZ110287.1, from coordinate 3,218 downwards.
CGGCTTACCCGCCGACCATTGCGTTAGCTGAGCGAAAAGATGCTTTGTCGGATTGAGCACTCCGTGGAGTGACGAGAGGAGGTAAAAGAGTATGTGAGAGGAGGAGTGCTCCAAGAGACGGGGGGAACGCAAAGACTCTGAACAATCCCAGGATATTTGGTAGAGGCTTGGGACAAGAAGTCGAATCCCTACGCATGGCCAAGTTCATCAAACTCTTTTCCAGTAACTCCGTATTGAATGGGAGTTTGGTGCCCAATGTCGCGATGTTGAATGCGGGGAAATGAAGTCCTAGGATCGTGGCACATCGTATTTCGAGTTTCTGACAGGGGCAAGGGGCAAGGTGTACAACTCAAAGCATGACTTCGCATCCACTCCCGTCGCTCCTTCTGGTTTCTCGTCGTCCCAGCATCAATATCTTCCAATCCAACTTCGGCGTGCGCTCGAGGACGACAAAATCAATGGTCGGCAACAGCAAGTCCTCTTCGCACCAACATCAGCCATCCTCAGTCCGAGCCGTTGGGCAACATCAACTTGCAAGGTTGATCCCGACAACCAGGTTAAGAAAAGATTAACAGGGTTTTTAAAAAAGGAACCGAGAACAAGCATATGTCCTGCGGCGCCTGAGATTGAGATGGTTTGGCAGATCCGTGGTGGAAAGCTGATCGCCACTTTTCCGGACCAGGATGAGACATCAAGCATTCTGCGGAAGTATGCAAAATCTTCATAAGAGTCTTTGATGTTCTGTTGATCGAAGCATTAATCATCCATTTGGTCGGGGTAGCACCTATTTCGATGTGGGAACGACAAAGGGTACACATGTGCAGTGCGCCTGACATCTATACCACGGAAGTCCGAGGTCCCACTCCCGTGGACAATTCTCGTGGGAGATGGGCATGTGGTAGAAAGAATTTGGTCTGGTAGACTCATTGGGTTGGCCCAGTCGCATTCTCTCTTGCTGTGTTAAGGCCAACAACCCGGCCGAGGGTTTTGCAACGGACATGGTATTGACAACATCCTCGCTAGACAAGATTTGAGCAACGTAGTCCACCATCCATCTGTGCAGGGCCGTTGTGGTATCTTCTGACACAAGAGCCTCGAGGGTATGCTGGACGGCCCCGAAGAAATTGTCTCCGCGTTGCGGTTTGCTGGTAAGATGGATGATGGCGTCCATGATTTGGTTCTGTCCTTGCACATCCACAAGATAGTCTGCCAGGATCCAAAGTTCGTATAGTTCCGGCAAGATTTCAGCATCGGCAGATTCGAAGTGGTGGTAAGTTTCCATCTCGTACCAACTTTCGGACATGATCGATGATTGCATGTTGTAACACCATCCTTTTGACCCTCTGTTCGCTTTGTCGGTGTGATTTGCCCTGGGCCGACGGGTGCTTGGTCGCCCTCAACAGCGGTTTCCGAACTGCTTGCAGATTAGCATCCTCCAGAACTCCCGCGGGCATGTTCCAAACATATATCCACCTACACATCATCCAATGCATTCAAGATATGCTTGACCTTCATCACATCCGACATGAAGGTCAAGCAGTTCTTGAATGTATTGGATGATGTGTAAGAGAATCCAGCAGGTGCAATTTGGCGGACTCTGCAGCACTCTGAGTGTTGGATATAGCGACAGCGTTGTCGATTGCTAGCAGGAAGAGTGCTGGCAGAAAAGTGCTAGCAGGAAAAGTGCTGGCGACAGTCTTCGTTTCCAGAGAGAGGGGGAATGTGGCAAACAACAGAGAGTTGATGAACATTTAGTGAAAGTCCTAAAAATAAGCGGCCGGATCAGTGCCCGGGATTCACTTGTGACTGACCTTTTCTCGCAAGGGGGATCCTAGCACTAAAATTGCGGGATGGCAAGAATTGCTCGGGCTGCCATGTCGACACGAGCTTTCCATGAAGGCCTGCTTAGACACGAAGTCGCTTCCAGAAGAATAGGGTTCCATACCCTATATAAACATGCCGCCGCTGCAGTCCTCTCCCACATATTCACATTTCACCCCCAAAGCATCACTCGCATCGCCACCCGCTCACACGATTGCCCCATTCCCCTCAACTATGGCTAACTTGGAGAGGATTTCCGTTCGGACTGAATTGTGCTCGGATGATCCGGCGCTATTGGATTTATTCGATCGAATATATGAGCACTGTCTCCGTTATCAAAGTGAGACAGATCACGTCCGAGTCCGTCATCCCGAGAGCGACCGCGATATAAACTGTTTTACGAAGAAACCCAAGAGTTCCAAAATCTTTGCCTGGACGGAGGAAGAGGCGCGTGCGAAAATGGGTCCTACTGTCTTTGCCTGGACCGAGGAACAGGCGCGTGCGACAATAGAAAAGTTGGACGAACTCCGGCGACCTAATGGGAACACGGATGCGGAGGCACCCGTCGACAACCTCACCGCAGACGCCCCGATGCCGCCTGTAGAAGGAAACGACCCAATCCCGACGCAAGATCCGAGTGGTTTCCCAGATACAGAAGAGGGAACCGACGTGTACATGCGTAGGCTAGTGGCATACCACAAAGGACTACGGGACACGCCGCCACATCCTCCCTTCCCTTACCCTATCATGTCCGAGATACGACGTCAGCTCGCTTCCCAGCCGACCCCAAGCACAGGAGGCGGGAATGGATCTGGTGGAGACAATGAAAGACAACGACAACGAGGTGAAGACGGAGAACCACTCCGGAAACGGAAGCGCTAGCGGGAACGACAGCGCTAGGCAAGAATGCGATGACTCTAAGCCTGTTTAGGGTAGTAGAGGTCAGAAGAAGAGTCGAAACGTCAGAGGGGACGATACTACGGATGAGCGAGAAGAGGACGCCGATGAGGGGGGAGAGGACGGGTGATATCAATGGGGAGACGACTGATAACTCGTGCGCTTGGCCATTGGACTCGTTTCGGGCCTACAAAAGGCGACATTTTGTTTCATTGCTTTGTACTGCGTCGAATCGACTTCGATAATACATACTACTACATTCACTTGTCCTCGTCATCATCTGCAACACAACATCACCGTCCCACTGCGGTGTCGCCATGGACTGCCTCCCCATGAATCTCAATAGATTTACTCGGCTCATGATGCCTCTTTCCGCCAACTTTGTCCTGCGACACGCTACAACAGATCTCATCGAAGAAGACAGCATCTATTCCTCTCCCAGTAGTCCTCTTCGCCACCCTCCCCTCACAAATCAACATTAATCCCCTCCCTCCTCCCCA
>KZ110286.1:9567-63385 GCA_002116395.1 Ramularia endophylla | reverse complement strand
TAAACTACTATTAAACTACTACTATTAATCGACGCTTATACTATAGCTACTAACGTAATATAGACCGATCTATATCGAGCCGATAAGGAGGCTATAATAGATAGGGCGCTAAAGGAGTAGTTCTAGGGCAAGTAGGCTAAAATAATCTACTATAGTAGGAATACTAGTATTCCGTATTCGACCTTCCGCGTACGCGCTATTAGTATCTACCGTAACCGTAAATAGGCGTACGAACACGAGAATAGGCTATTAGGTCTATTAAGAGCTACTTTAATAATATACTATAAGCGTTACATTAAGATAGGGTTTCTACTAGTATATAAGATAGTTAGATAGTAGGCCTAGTAGCTTCTTAAGATATAGCCGGACTACGACGACTCTAAGTACCCTATTAGCGTAGATTAGCTATCTCGCTAGATATTAGAGTATCCCTCGTTAGCTAGTTTATAGGTAAAAGCGATAGATCGTAACCGCTTAATAGTATAAGGAAATCTATAGGTTCTAAACAACTAGTTCGAACTACTATAATCCGTAATTAAGGAATACGATATCTAGTCTAAGGACATTACTAACATAGACGAAACTAGCTATATAGTAGGTGTTACTAATCGAGTTTATAAGGTAGTTTACTAACGTAGTAATCCTACCGGATTATTCTTATAACCTAGTAATCGTAAGTAGATTATAGTAATTAAGTATATTACTACGGCTAGATTCTACGTACCTCTATATATTATACTTAAGGCTAAGCAACTTACTAACGGATTACTAGACTAGTTTACTACTAGCTTCTACGATAAGGCGTTTCTCGGCCTTACTAACAACGGCTAGTCTAATAAAGAGAATAGTAGAGCTTAGCTCTAGTACTATAACCTTTAGTATCTACCTTCTATACTAGGACGTTAGCGACTACTTATTATAGATAGCTATATAACGTATAAGGACGTTAAATTTATTAACTACGCTCTAGCTAATAACATCCTACTTATTTACTTACTAAGCTACTTAACACACCTACTCTAGCCTCTAGACGTAGGTATTTTTAGACCTCTAAAGGCTATATATAGCGCCGCTCTTCTAAAACTAGCTACTAAAGAGGGTATTACTCGAGTTACTAATAGTGATTTCCTTAAAGTCTATATAGGCTTATATATAGGTATCTTTAATCCGTATAATATACGGTCTACTTTTATAGTAACTAGAGTTTAGCTACTTTATACTACTATAGTACTCGATAGGCTACTAAAGTCCTTTACTTCTACTATATTACCTCTAAAATTAAGCCGTACTATTACTCCTATAGGCTCGTTCTACGGCTCTAAGCCTAAGCCTATAATACCCTTACGTTAACTATTACTCGAATTAAGCTTATAACCGTATATACTAATAACTATAAATCGACTAAAGCGTACTACTTCTAAAATAGACCTTATCGCTATAGAAATTAATATACTACTAGAACTTATAATATAGCGATATCGTAAGGCCCTTCGAGCCGCTACTATACTCCTCGATACGTATAAACTCCTCTTAGTAGAGGCTAACGTACTACGTAGGGCTAATACGAGATAGATAAAGTAAAAGTCTAAGAAGAAGGTCGTTTCTAAGGGCTAAGCTTTTATAATAGACTACCTACTTAAGCTATAGAAGGAAATTAGTAGTAAGGACACCCTTATAGCGCTTTAGAAGTAGTCTAAGGACCGTATTATCGGCCTTAATACGATTAAAAAGCGACGTACTAAGCTTATATAGGCACGCTAGACTATTATACGTATAGAGCGTATTAAATTAAACAAGGAGGTAAAGGATAGTAAGCGGAAGAGCCGCTAAAAGGACGCTATCTACGACGAACTACTAGATTCCTTCTAAGAGGACGTCCTTTTATAACACTATAGCCTTAATATACTAATTGCTACTATGTAGCGAACTATAGAGCGAATATTCGACGATCTTACTAAGTAGAAGGCTATAGAGTAGGCTATACGAGAGGCTTATAACGTATAGTAATCGATAGTTATAAAAGCAACAATAGGGCTTAACGACAAACTATCTACTTTAGAGGCTATTTAGGCTCGTACTAACTACCTTAACGATATAGTTATTAGCTACTTCTAGCGACTTAGCTATATAGTAGCTCTTGTTACTATCGAGTAACTTACTATAGACAATGCGGACGACGAACGTAACGACCTTAATAAGCTAGTTAATACTATAATAGTACTTGATTCTAATAGTAAGCCTAATAAAGAGTAGGATATTCGTTAACTTAATCTACGGCTAAGGGACGACGATATAGAGCCTACTTAGCCTACTTAGGCTCTAGCTCCTCCGTCCTTACCTCTAGCAGAGCGACTAGTATAGCTTCACACTACAGATTAGTAGCATAACTATAAGAATAGCTTTTTAGAGGACTTTAGAAGGGGATATAGTTCCTACCTACTAAATACGTCGCTATCGGAGAGAGATGTACTCAATTTGTTAGTAGACAGCGGATTAGCCTGAATCCATAGATAAGGACCTGTCAATTGTTAAAGGAGTAGATAAGGAACTAGTTCTGAGTGCTACAATCGACGTATTTCATTAATTTCATCAAGTTTCGTCGCAATCTCGAATTCTGGTGACAAAGTTGGGCTTTCACAGGCTTCAAAACGCCCCTTCTATATTTAGCGACAACATTACGACAAACAATTATGTAGCTGCGGTGCATATTACTAAACTGATCACGCCTGACAATTTGGCCTATTCAGAATATTAATACGACGTGTGGTTGTGGAGCTATATGGTCATGAAGGTGTAGGTATTGTGAGAGGGGGACGCCAAGATGACGCTAACAGCTTCCTGAGAAAACAGCTTCCACCCTGAACACGTTAGCTATATGCAGCTTCATCAGCGCGCACCACTCTGCCACACCGCCCAACTCCTCATGCCACTCTTCCACTCCCCAGAGAACGGTGGTACCTCCACTCCTCTAGGTGACATGAGGGAGGCTTCCAGCCATCTCGCGTAATTCCCGTCACCCACACTACCCTGTACCACGGCCTGGCCGACCCCTCTCACACCCTCAAATAGTTGCAGATTTGTAAAGTCACAGCTCCCGTACATGGATTGAAATACTTCAATTTCTAGCGATTCCAGGTCACTAAAGTCCTCCGATGCTTGGGCTTTTGAGAACCTCGGGTCGACATCTAGTCGAACGTGGATGAAGAATCGCCGTATGAGTTTCGCGACGCGGGAGCAGGTAACCGGCGGTAGAGTAAGTCGTGTGGGTTGAGCTCTGAGAAGAAAGGAAGGGAGCGATGCTAGCAGGCTTGGATGGGCGAGAAAGGTATTGGCTTGGTACAAGATGGGCGTAGTCTCGTGGTTGACCTGTTTACAAGTCCGTAGAAGACTTGCAGGCGAGAAGTTGCGAGTTTTGGGAGTTGATGATGAGGTTTGATGTATTACGACCAGTTCCCAGATAGCTACTCGTATCTCTGCGGGGAGGAGGAGGAGGCGTGATAAGGGTTGTTCTGCCATTGATTGTAGCTCGATGCTTGGATCTTCTTTTCGAACTAAGATTATCATGATGCTTGAGAAGGTCGAAGGTCAGATTTTGAGGCGAAGGACACGAGACCAGGATGAGAGCTCAGAGGACAAGACGCTTAAGATGCTGCTATCAGTCGACTGATAAGCTCTCGGACGCTCGGAAGCTTCAGTATCGATCAATCATCGGGGAGATACAGAGGTACTTGGAGCTCTTGAGTTGGGTTGGCTCGCTCCTGGTGGAGAGACAGGCGATGCTAGATAGATCGAAGCTTGGGGTGACTTCACTCTACTAGATTGTTACTGTCGTTTATTCGTACTGTTCCTTTTGAGCCTCATGGGAAGCATAGCTCTCGTGCCGAGTGGAGATAGATGATGATTTCATGGTTATATGAAATACATGATTCTGTATGTTGCAGTTTTTCATTATCATTGCGTTCCTCATACTACATATGTACTGTGAGCCTATTTTTGATACATAAGGCCTGCAACCAGAAGTGCAACTCATGGTCCAGGCAATTGACACAGCTATGATTGGCTGTCCTCATGAAAGCCTCCCATCATCTGTTGATTATGGTCAGGTGTGAGTGCAAACGGAAAGGGCCATCCTCCAGTGAGATCACCAGGAAGTTGAAATTCATCCAACGGCGTCCTCATTCCAAGTGAATTCGTAGGCAGTTGCAGGTTTCCATGCCCCAAGCCATTCGATGCGCCGTTATCCATAGCAAGCTCGGGCATAGCGTCAATCGGAGGCGGTGCTTGTGAGAAGGAAGCTAGCATTGATCGTTGCGCCTCCATGAAATGATCAATCTTATCCATGTGGGCGCGGATTTCTTTGCTCGCACCAGCAGCTGGCTGAAGCCCAGATTCAAGTCCCTCGAGGAGATCAGCCAGGGATCCCAGCAGTGCGCGGACTCTTTGGTACTTTTCCTCTGTGAGTACATCCTGTACTACAGAAGCGAGGATTTTGCCAATGCCACCGAGGTGGTAGACCAAAGGCGTGGAGATGGCGCGGAGGTAGTGAGCAGGTATGCTGGAGAAGGTAGACAGGACTTGCTCTGCAACCTCGCACTTTCGATCGACGTCTTGCCAATTGCTAGATTCGAAGAGAACGATGCGCACGAGTTGTAGGGTGGCTTGAACGTTGGCCGCTTGGAAGCTAATGAGATCTCGACTCCGGTCTCCAGTGACAGGCATCTGGAACTCCTTGAATCGGGCCGGAAGGGCGTAGTAAAGATCGAGCATGCTTTCCATTACTTGAACGTCAGGGATGTTGTCGGTAATGAGCAAGCGGACGATGGAAGTTCTGTCTTCTGTGAGAGTCTGTTTGTTCCGTCGAAGGCGTTTTAGAGTGTGCTCCAGAATACGGTATAGATCAGTCGTAAAGTTCCATCCCCGAAGCCAATGCAGCTCATCAGAGGATGGAGAAATTGAGTCGGACGTGATGTCTTCGTCGTTGACCTCGCTCGGGTACTGCACAATAGAATGGGTCTCTTGCGATCTTGAGATCGTCCCGAAGACGGCAGACATGTAGATGTCAAGTGTGTAGACACACCAGAACAATCGACGGCGCTCCTCCTTCTCCACAACGGTAAGGTTGGATGGCCATTTCTGCTCGTCGTGGAACTGCTGCATAGCGCTCAAGGTCATGTAATGACCCATGTATTGATGCATAGCCTGCAGTCGACCATATTGAATACTGCTAACCACCAAAAGAGCACAAGCGCGAAGATATCCGAGACCTGTTGCTTTGCTGAGGTCCTTGGGAATGGCGTCCTGTGCAGCGGAGAAGAAGATTTCAGAAGATTGGCTAGCGCTCTCGTCGCCTTGGTGTTTGTCGCCAGTGGCACCATCGCGAATTCTAGCAGCTGCCAGAGCACAGGCTGACATGATTGAAGCAAAGAACCCTCGGTCCACAAGATGGTGCCGTTTGCGGACCCGATCCCACATGGTTGGGCCATGAAAGAGCGGAAAGAGAGGATATACAAACTCCATGTAGACCTCCAGATACCGATCAATGGTAGGCTGACTGACAGCTGCAAAGGACCGCCATGCTACCAACGAGTCCTCGGAATTTCCTTCACGAAATGAAGAGCTTCCAGCGAAGTCTGACGCGATATGTCCTGCGAAAGGGATGGCATTGGATGCTGATTGATAGCCTCCCTCGATTTTCACGATGGGGGACGTGGGCTGCTACAGGTCAGACTCTAGCCTCAATAGTGTTTGAGCAGACTCACTGATAATGTTTGTTGTTGTTGTTGTTGGGATGGCAGCAGGTTGGGAGGGGATATCTGAGGGACCGATTGGTTGCGCCGCCGTCGCGAAGGTCTCTTATACGTGCAATCGACGGCGAAATCGAAGCAGTTCTGGCATTGCTGCTGCGGATTTTCAGCACTTGGCCGACAGCGTATTGAGCGTCGGTGGCATAGGTCGCACGCCTGAGAGATCCGTTGCAGCTTCTTTGGCCTTTCGCTGGCCATTGATGGAGCTGGCTCCGGCGGCTATCCTTCTAGCAGTCGGGATGTGGTAAAACGGCTTTGCGTGACCGGGTAGCCTGTAGAAGGTAGCAGGTGTGAAACAGAAGTATGAAAGGGACCGTGTAACAAGGTAGCAGCTATAGGAGTGCTCGACGACGTGCGATCGCTGTACACAATCTCGAGACAATCCTTGGCTGTGCATACCAACTGCCTCTTACGTCAATTCAGTGCTCCGGAACCGGGTGGCGATGAGAGAGCTTCCAGAACACATAGCGGAGAAAGCGCGGGTAGGATCTTCGATCGTCATCTGTGCTGAACTCTGTTTCGATATTTGTGTTTCGTTCCCGCTTAAACTCCGGCAGAATGAAACGCATTTACTGTATATGAACTAGTGGCACATGTGAAGACGACGACGTGAAGAACTATCAACATTTCCAGGATGAACATTGAATGGAGTGATGAGTACGAAGACATGACGAGGCCATTGTACTGTACTCCTAAACAATTTGTCAGACTTTGCAAGAGGATCTCGTCCCATTCATTCTACCCACTTTTTATTAAGCATCTCTCATGTGTCGTTGCCAGGTCCAAGACATCTTGTGACTTGTCCAGATGAGATTTCCATAGATGAGAGCCATGAACCATTGAGGTGCGTGATTTGCCAAACGATTCTCCAGCTTCTGGCCCATTCTGCGACGCGTCTGCTCATATGTCGAAAGTGTGGACAACTTATAAGTTATCACCAGTCCGTAAATCTTCAGAAGCTTCACGCAACATTGAAGATACGGACGGATCCATCATCACTTGCGGAAGCAAGTTGGCAGCTCTCTGGTCGCCAGCGAAGAGCATTTACCGTCTTGCACGGAACAATCGCCCTCTCCATGTTCTCAATAACCGTGGTTTCGAAGGTCTTCGCATCGATAGACACAAGTGCAATCGCACCGTCTTCGTTCCCATGCGCAAGAACGACATCAGCACCTTCAGTCTCAAGCCTGAAAGCCACGGCGGTGACGGGAGCGCTGGTTGAGACAGTAGCCTTGCACTCTGCTTTGCCTTCCATCAGACTCCAGATTTTGACAGTCTTGTCACGTCCGGCTGTTGCAAACACATGTCCTGCAGCTGTTGGTGCCCATGAACAGTCCAAGATCATACGCGAATGACCCTTGGGGTTCGATGTATGTAAAGTGTATGTATTGGCATCTTCCTCCGAACGCTCGAATACGGCCCATTGTCTATCTCGACCAACACTGAGCAGAAAACGATCGTCAGGCGAAAACGACAGGCTAGTGACTGTCAAGCTGTGAGCGGTCAAAGCAGGTTTGACCTCTCGCCATTCGCGCGTCTCGTAGAGTCTGATGACGGCATGGTCGATTGAGCTTGCCTTGCAGGCTGTTGCGACCAGGCTTCCGTCATGGCTAGTGGCTACGGCACATATCTCATATCCGTGGCCATACAGCTTTTCATGCTCTGGCCAGAGCGTATAACGAGCGAGATGCTCCTCCAGCGGTGGATGTACAAGATCTAGTGTCGACTTGTTGGCCGATGTAGGGTCGTCGACAGCATGCTCATTTGTGTCGCCGTTCGCTGTACCATCGATCTGCTCGTCGTCGTGAATAGCTACCGTAGCTTTGTTCGAGAGACCTAGAACAGGAATATTGGCAGCATCAGGTAGATCTTCAGATGCAGAGCTAGCCCTCCCACTTAGCTTTGACAGGAGTCGGTCTACCGCTTTCGGCTTGTCGAACACACGGAGCAGCTTCTCATCAGCTCCAGAAATGAACCGATTTTCCGTCACCTGGCTGACACAATTCAGATCGTAGCCATGTATTTGAGGCCGTGAGATCTCGTGCCAAGAAGATGCTCCCTCCCGTCTCCACTCGGCAAGCAGCCTGGTAGTCTGATCAGATCCTGTGGAGAGAAGATAGCTTCCATCAGGAGCCCAGGCAACACCCTGAACCTCCTGTACATGGCCACTGATTCCAATTTGTTGATTCCATACATCATGCGCAGGATCAAAAGTCCACTGACGCCAACTTCCCGTGCGTCCAAGACTGGCTACAGATCGTCCTTGAGGTTGCCACAGTCCAATCCAGAATCCACCAGTACTTCCGGTTGCGGTTGTGGAACCCTTTTGCGAACTTATCTCACCAAGTCTACTACTACATACCCATAAGCCGGAAGCAGAATCGGCATTCCATATGGCCAGAGAGTTATCCGCAGATGCTGACAGCAATGCGGGTGCAGTCTCGACATCACTCCGAGGCGCCCATCGTGCAGTGTATATCCAGTCTTCGTGGCCGATCAGAAGAGCCTCGAACGTGACAGAGTTCTTTGATGTTGAGCTTCCGACCTGATGTGCTTTGTTGGATAGAGACCTTGGCTCGAGAGCAGCGATCAGATCGTTATTGCTATGTTGCTCCGGGGTAGGTTTCAGTTGATCCTGACGGAAACGCCAAAGCCGAACGTATCGATCTTGACTCGCCGATGCGAGAAGAATATCACTATCTGGACTGCTTCGTTCCTTGGTGAAGTCTAGTGAGCGGACCCAACTTTCATGTCCAGAGAGAGTAGCTTGCAACTCGAATTCAGAGCCCGATTCTGCGCGTACATATAGCTGAATGGCGCTTGTAGTCCCAGCTACCGCAAGTACGATATCGCCATTGGAGAGGGAAGTGAGTGCCAAAGCCAAAGGGTAATACCGCGGCTTCAATGGGATAGATTGCACCAGTCTAGCGCCTGTATCTTGCAGATGCCATATCTTCACAGTTGCGTCTGCCGAGCCGGATGCAAACAAGTTCCTCTCCGTAAGAATCGATAGAGCGTTGACGGAGCCAGTGTGGCCCGTGAGGCTTGCAGTCTCTTTGAAACCAGATGCGCTTTCCTCTGAAGCAGCCCAAATACGAACGGTCTTGTCAGCACTTCCGCTTATGAGACAGCGATTCAGTCCATGATCGTAGATCTTTACAGCATTGACAGTGTCGGAATGTCCCGCCAAGAGAGCACTTATTCCTGACTGTCTCGCGTCTTCGGGATTCCACAAGGCAATGTTGTTGCCCGCCCCAAACGCCAGAAGTGAGGGAGCCCAGTCCGCGGCGGACGGATGTGTGTTACCGCCTGAGGCGATGTATTCGATCGTCGTGGTCATCTCATGTTCGAGTTGTGGATGTTGAAGGTTGTGAAGATTGAGCCAAGAGAGCAAACTTCTCAAAAGGTGTGTCAGCAAGAAGACTTCAAAACAACCAAACATCAACGTGCCTCCTCCTTCTTCATCATCCAAACACATGTCAAAGTAGACGACTCCCGGTGGAATGGCGAGTACCATCACCATCACGGTGGAATTCACGTAGGTTACTTCTCTACACTCTCCGTCACTCTCTTCTAAGATTTGCCAGTGGAGGACTCGAATTGCTCTTTTCAAATCAGCGAAAGCACAAAATCTCCATCCCGGCTATCGACGACAAGCAGGAACCGTCAAATGTTGCGTTTCTGATACAATGGCTCTGCGACAATCTCATGAAAGATCCCAGAGTGGACATGTTTGTCCTGGACGGCTCAGTGTGAGTCGCACTCACTACGCATTCAATGCACAGAACTGGACTGACTTTGTGGAGCCGCCCTGGAATTCTGGTCTTGATCAATGATGCGGATTGGGAACTAGAAGGCGAAGAAAAATATGAGCTGCAATCCGGCGACACGATTGTCTTTGTCTCTACACTTCACGGCGGGTGAAGCTAGACGCATCGTCGTACAGCGGAGCAGCCACAACGAAATACTCTCGGCCACCCACTTCAGCCCAGCCATCGAATACCTTATACCAAGAAACTCCTGCTATGGCCTTGGATCAGCACCAGCATCAGTTGAAATGTCTCCATCACCGCCGGGCAGGATTTCGAGCCGAATACTAATCCTCCTCTCAGCAGAGGACCACGAAACACGCCATACCTTGAATCAGACCTTCACCGGCTCTCTGATCATACAATAAAGCCGTATCGCATCCCCCTCATCATCGCAAACCATCTCCTTGGCCAAGGTAAACCCCATCCTCTCATAAATAGCCATATTCGGCTCAGCTCTGCTACTTTCAAGACAGCACTTCCTCCCTTCTCGATCCGCTATATCAGTTACATACTCAAACAATGATTTCCCAACACCTTTCCCTTGCATTTCAGGTAAAACTGTCGCAATGTTGCAAAAATAATAACCTTTCATATCATCCCATAATTCCTTTTGTGCATTCGCTTGGGCGGTCTTCCAGATATAATATCGCTTTACATTGAGACCTCCACGACCATGCCAGAGATTCATGCGGATTTGTGAGAGCCAGAGCTGCCAATCACCGAAATAATCGCTCCAGGATTGTGGTGAATGAGGAGATTTGGGAGGCATCCAGCATGCGACTCCGAGGATTTGGCATGATGGATCAGAGGTGTCTTTGGCGATGTGGAATAGAGCATGAGACATTCCCCAGCGGCATCTTATGCCTAAGCTGATGGAATTCCGGCTTGGAGAGAATTTGGAGCGGTTGGGAAAGACCCATTTGTTGTAGGGGTCTTCTGCGAAGGCGGATTGTATGCATTTTATTGCTCCGGGGATGTCGTGCTCGGTTAGGGGGGAGACGGTGATGGGCATGGTGGTGAGGGATGGTTAGTGGTCATCGTATTGAGGATGGTTTAATGTAAAGAATCAAGATAGGGCGAAAGAGGTGCCCAGCTATCTTGTGGTTCCCAGAAAGGCAGGTCCTGACGAAAAAGATCGTTCATACAAAGGTCTAGAAATATCGCAATGCCCGATTGCTACTTTCGCCGTGGGCGATGACGAGCAACCAACACGCTCTCTTCGAGTGTGCCGGTAACGGAGTGTAACAACAAGGCAAGCCAAAGAGAAGGCCGCTGCTGGGCACAGATTGATACAAGCAAGAGCCGCAGCAAACGAGCGAAAAAGAAAGCTATACACCAGGCACCTAACCTAGTTCAAACCAATGAATACTAGCAGACTTGAGGGTAAGAATGCCTCTAGGTCAGGTCAAGCTGAGAACGAGAGCATAAGGAAGCCAAAAAAGTGCAAAAAAGGATACGCTGTAACTCGGGATTTGAACCCGATCAATCGCAATAGTTTACTTGCATCAGCCGTGAATCGAACACGGGGCTAGCCGAAGATGCAAGCATGGCAACGGCTAATTTTACCACTAAACCACTGAAGCGTCGTGAAGTGTGTTGTTTGGATGGGGTGTAGAGGGCTGGGACTCTTTATTAAGCTCGAGATACAAGACCGACGTGACCCCGAGCCCATGCGCTTCTCTCACAGGCTCGGACACGCTCTATATGGCAAGCAGAAGGTATACGCATCTCTAATGGTAGTATAGAAGATCAGGTTCATCGCAAAAACTGACAGTGCGATCTTTTTCGACTTTCACTCAAATTTGTTGCCAAGAGATACTTCCCAATCGAGCCTAGATCGTTAATAACAAGCATCATCACCTTTCCTTTCTCGCTCCTCGACAGCGTCTTGTCTTCTCTTTCACATTCGTTCAAACATCTCCACTTTTGCTCCCATCGTATGTACTCAGACTCGCAACCCTCCGACGTGGTATACAGAGTGGAAGGTAGAAAAGAGGTAGGCGAATGATCCATTCATCCGGATCACTTTTGCCGTGTGCCATCCTTTGGACTCGCTGCCCGCTTTGCTCGACACACAACCGGCAAAATGGACGATGAAGACATCACATTGATGATAAGTCCTGTTCAAGCAGCTGCATATAGGCTATAGCATGCCTTCCTTCGGCGATATCTGCCGCGAGCTGCTTAATCACTCGGCATGCATTACTGTCAACCTACTTACGCAAAGTGTATATCGAGGTGGGAGAATGGCAGATAATTTCTACTTCAGCTGAATGACAATGCTCTTCAACGCAGGCGCCCTTTACGGTGTTTGGACGCTCCTAGCTTTGCTACCTAATCTACTCTCCTCGGTCGCAGCAACGAACAGCACATTCAACAACCCCATACTGCCAGGCTTTCACCCTGACCCCAGCTGTATATCTGTTCCGGAGTATGACTGGACATTTTTCTGCGCTTCTTCCTCCTTCTCCGTCTTTCCAGGCATCCCAATACACGCCTCAAAAGACCTCATCAACTGGAAGCTCATTTCAAATGCAATCTCCCGCCCAGAACAACTCCCCGACTTGGCAATCACCAACAAGTCGACAAGCGGCGTATGGGGTTCCGCCATACGATACCATAGTGGAACGTTCTACGTGATGAGTACTCTAGTCTTTGACGATCAGGCAATTACAAACGCCTCACGCTGGCAGAACTTTATCATCACGTCCAACGATCCTTTCAACAGCAGTTCTTGGTCTGACCCCATCTTTTTCACGTTTGAGGGCTACGATACTTCTCCTTTCTGGGACGACGATGGCACCACATATGTAACTGGATCGCACACTTGGGAAATCTATCCAGCCATCAAGCAAGCGCGATTGAACTTCACGACTGGTGTAATTGGTGACTTGGTCGATATCTGGAATGGTACAGGTAGTGAAGCACCAGAAGGCCCTCACATCTTCAGAAAAGATGGGTGGTATTATCTTATGATCGCCGAGGGCGGAACTGGTCTAAACCATGAAGAAGACATCGCTAGAAGTCGCCATTTAAACGGACCATATACCTCCAACCCAAGCAATCCAATTCTGACACAGGCCAATACCAGCAGCTACTTTCAAACCGTTGGGCACGCGGATCTCTTCCAAGATAAGAATGGGAATTGGTGGGGTGTTGCACTTAGCACACGTAGCGGTCCTGAATACACTGTGTATCCCATGGGACGTGAGACTGTGCTGGCACCGGTGACGTGGTATGAGGACGGATGGCCAGTATGGACCAATATCAGCGGTACAGTTAGCGGATGGCCACTTCCAGCCAGGGAATTAGTGACGCGTGGCGAAGGTCCTTTGATCACTACGCCAGACGCCATTGACTTCTGCTCACCTTTTGCCAGCCTCCCACCACAACTCATACACTAGCGTATACCCATCAAGGAAAAGTACATCGCTTCACCACCGGGACACGATTGCCAGCTGCAGCTTACAAGCTCGGTCTTGAACCTGACTGGGTACGATGGCAATTACGCTGGTCCAATCGGCCAGACCTTTCTCGGCCGCAGACAAGTCGACACCTTCTTCACCTTTTCAATCAATCTTGACTTCGCTCCAGAGAAAGAGGAGCAAGAAGCCGGCGTCTCGATATTCCTTGTGCAAAACCACCACTTCGATCTAGGTGTAGTACTACTCCCACGCAACACTTCCGACACCTTCTCAAACTTTACGGACAGTAATTCCACAACAGACGATTTAATCCTCTATTTCAGATTTCGCGGAATATCCTACCTGCCCACTCCTCCAGAAGTCCTAGTCCCCGTCAACTCGACATGGCTTGGACAGACACTCACGCTCGAGATCAAAACCGCCAATTACACTCACTTTTCTCTCTCCGCCGCCCCGGCCGCGCATCAGCATCTTATGTAGACTATTGGGTATGCACCGGCTGCGGATTTGAGCTTTGGGTTTACGGGGACTTTGGCTGGAGTGTATGCGACGACGAATGGGCGTGGGAATTCGAGCACTGCAGCTGCTGGACCGAAGGCTTATATTAGTGATTGGAGATACCAAGGCCAGGGACAAGTTCGCACTTGATGATGGATGTAGATTATGAGAAGCGAAGGGCACGTTATTGGGCATTCTTTTTACGGCTTGGAGGGCGGGCGAGCGTGTGGATGATTTGGAGGGGTTTGTAGGTGGTTCTTTTTGCGGCTTTGGTAGGTTGCGTAGGAGGAATTTGCGCGATGTAGAGATGGTAGAGAAAGGGGGGTTGTGAATATTTCATACGACATGTAGGTAGATGGAAGAGGGCGAGGGAGAGATGGGCAAATACCTTACCTGTGGGTTGTTGATTTCAGGGACGTGATGAGGGACGTGGTTGCACGCGGGTCTTTCAAAGAATAGGATCATTGGCCTACCTCTCAACTTCGTCTCGCTTCTATTCTAGGTGCTAGAAGTCCTGCTAGAAGCTGTGCGAGTCTCACACGAAAGAATGATCTAAGGAGTGAAGATGATTGACAAGATGGAAGAGAAGTAAAAGTGGGCTGTGAATGGAAATATTCTATAGAACATGGACATCCCCAACGACCCAACAGGCAAGTCAGCCGAGGGCGATCGTCAAACTTAAGCTTAATACGAAGTATTTCCATCTTGACATGTCACCCAATTCATTCAATCCATTCAATCCACATGCGCATAAGGTAACTCTCCATTTCTACCTAGTCGATGAGAGCAACTCTCAGCAAAGCCTTCCCATCCGCGCGGATTCTCGAATATCTCATCCGCCGCGGCCGAATTGCACCCTCCAGCATGGCCCTCACCACCATCGAGCCCCCACCAGAGTCAGAGTCAGAGTCAGGCCCAGAAGTATTCCCACCGCCGCCCACAGTAGTGACGACTCCCTGCGATCCGTGGCCACGACCCTACGAATTGGACGGCGAATTGGGACTGAGAAGAGTGGCCCCCTACCACTTCACATACAACACAAACTGCAAGCAAAGATGGCGCGGCCGCGAAATTCTCGAGATATTCAAAGATGAATTCCGAGATCGACCGGCGGAATACTATGTACATATCATCCAATATCATCCATTCCCCTGCTTATCTCAAGATACTCAGCTAACACATGCAGCAAGGCGCAATCACCTCGGGAGCAATCCACCTGAATGGCCTCCCCGTCCCTTCCCCCTCGACAATCGTCAAGAACGGCGACATCATCTCCCACACTCTCCACCGCCACGAACCGCCCGTAACCGCCCAACCAATCGGCATCGTCCACGAAGACGAAGGCCTAATCGTCATCAACAAACCCGCCGGCGTCCCCGTCCACCCCACAGGCCGCTACAACTACAATTCCCTCACCGAAATCTTGCGAGCCGAACGCGGGCACGGCTTCAATCCCCTCCCTTGCAATCGTCTAGATCGTCTCACTTCCGGTGTCATGTTCATCGCCAAACACAAAAAAGCCGCCGACGCAGTCACCAAACAACTCATGGCGAGGACTGTTCGGAAAGAATACGTAGCGCGAGTTCGAGGGGAATTCCCAGAGGGGGATGTAGTTTGTGAACAACCCATCTTACAAATCTCCCCCAAATTAGGTCTGAATCGCGTGAGGGCAAATGGGAAGGAAGCGAGGACTGTTTTTAAACGTTTGGCGTACTATCCTGCTGTTGAGGGAGGGAGACAACAGGGGTATAGTATTGTTCGCTGTCGCCCGTTAACGGGACGAACACATCAACTTCGGGTACACCTCCAATTCCTCGGCCACCCAATCTCCAACGATCCAATCTACTCCAACCAGAAAGTTTTCGGGCCCGATCTTGGAAAGTCCTCTGACACGGATATTGATGATGAGGATATCATGACCCGTCTCTCGAAAATGGGAAAGGAAGAAGTTGCCGAGGCGGCGGCTTATCATGAGGAAATGGTCGGGGAGTATCAGAAGAAGAAGGCGGAGAAGATGACTGGAGAGGTTTGTGCGGTTTGTGATACGCCGCTTTATAGTGATCCTGGTCAGCATGAGTTGGGGATTTATTTACATGCTAGGAAGTATGCGGATGCGGAGGGGAGGTGGGTTTATGAGACGCCGTTGCCGGAGTGGGCGTTGCCGCCGGAGGGGTGGGAGGGGCCTTGGGAGCCGGATGATGAGACTGATCCGTTGGTTGTGGATTTGGGGAAGTTGGGGTTGGAGGATAAGGAAGAGAGGGATGTGGAGAAGGCGGCGGCTGTTTAAGGGACGGTGGGCGGGGGAGGCGAAATAGGTTGCGGGTGGGAAGTTTGACTCGAGGAACGAGCGAGAACTCCATACTCGCCTGACCCGAAGCCAGAACTGCGAAGTAATCGATGGAAGAATTCTTTGTACTTTGCGGATGAGGTAGCCTGTAGTCCGCCCGTGTGGTAAATTCAAGACATGGGGCTGGTTCCAAGGGAGGGAACTTGGATGAAGGCGAGATTATTGGGGTTGATGGATTTGGATGTGGTAAGTTTGGGGATGATGAGAGGGGGGGAGGGAAAGAGTGGAAGAGAGGGGGTGGAGGGTGCTCTCAAGGGAGACTGGGTTTGAGAAAAGATGTGGAGAGTTCATGAAGAAGGTACCCGTAGAGACAAGCTAGGCGATTATGTAAAGTACTATATCGTGTATCCTAGATCTTAATCGACTCAGTACAGAGACGTATATGAGCTGCCGACATTCACCCACTAGCGTACTTTCTGAGCTCCAACGTCGCGCTATATGCTTCCCTGACAACAAACATCCTTCATTGACTTCACTTTCAACATTATCAAGTCTTGCTCCCCTTGTAAGTTTTTTACAGACAGCTTGGCGAAGAGCAAAGCGTTGAGACGCCATGAGTAGCCCGATAGGAGAGCTTCCGAACGAAATACTCGTAGCAATTCTCCGAACAGTGCCCACTCGAGACCTGCTGTTGTCACAAAGAGTGTGTAAACAATGGAGAGCCATTATAATCGACAGCCACGAGCTACAGGCAGCGCTCTTTCTGAGGCCTTCATCTGGCCCATTTCCAGGCTGGAAAAGAACCTATACGCCTTTAGCAAAAAGCTCGAGTAGTGGATACAAGGACCCTACGAGTGGATTCACTTGCCAACAGACGTGGCTTCCAGGAATTTCTGCAGGATTAGTACACTTGGTGGGAGATACGCGACCGGCGAAACCAAGCTTCGACGAGCTGGGCAAGGATGAGGTCGCTGCACGCTTCTTCGACGATATGCCCGGAAGCGGCGCACTAACCGATGACGAAGGCTGGAGCTGCAGCGCCAACCCTCGGGATAACGTTGCCTATGCAGAGCTGAGCCACGTTCATGGTCAACTGAATCCAATGTTTTGGGCTGTGGACGAGGATGCTCCCAACGAGCCACCAACTGTCGACAACTTCGTATATTACAGTTCTAGTTTTGACCTGCGAGGTGACCAGTTCATATCGTCTGCCAAATGGCGAAACTTCAGATGCAAAATGCTCCAGTCGGGTCCCGATGCATCGTGGAGGAGGATGTACGTCACGCAACCTCCTGTCAAAAGGCTTTGGATCCGGAGAATCCATGATGCTACACATATTACACCAGATGACTTCTGTTATTCGGGCACGACAGGACTATGTAAAATGGAGAACGACATCACGATGGGAGATCTTGTCGCGCGTCTCCGGGGGACGCACGTTGAAAATGGTGACTGCCGATACATCTTCAACTTGGAAGGGCTCGTGTGCCCAAATCTGTCACAAGAGAAGCAATTCACAAGTGCATTAGCATCTGGAATCTTGCCGGAGTCGAGAAAGAAGACCGGTGTCGTCAAGTTATGGGATCGATCCAAGGGCTGCGGCTTCATTGCGCCTGAAGGATCTTCTACAGCCATCAGCTTCAAACTTGCGGACTTGATAGAGGTGAGATGGAATGACAAAGGTAGACTGATAGCTTCGCATGCTGACTTGGGCCTCGTTCTAGGGGCTGGACGAAGATGTTGTTCCTGTGGGCAAAGCAGTGAGGTACATTCTGGAGACTAAGAATGGGGAGATGGTTGCTACAAACGTCGCGCCTCAACACGAAATCGCACCAGGTTTTGAGCCTTGTGCAAGGGAATCTGAATACTATCTTGAAGTGGTTGCCGCACCCCACGAGTATCAGACGGATGGCGATGAATTTTTGGAGACCGATGATGAGGTTGCCGCAACGCATGCGCATGGTGTTTTCGAGCCCGAAGACGAAGAGCATTCTGAAACCGACGATGAGGGCTCCGAGACGCTTTCCGAGCAAATGTTCTGGTCAATGAATGAGTAAAAGTGGGTGCCTTCCCAGGAGCGTGCGCTGGAATGGCAGAGAATGTCAGATTGGGAAGGAAAACTTGCGACTTGCAACGAGTGTGAAGATCCGCTGGCACAATGTGTGGTGGGCGAGGATTGGCCTGCTGTTGCACAGTTCAGGGCCTCGCCATGCGGTTACATTACACTTGCAGCAGTGTCTGGATGAATTGCGACATTTGAGTGGCCTCCGCTTGACACGGAGACCGATTCACTGTGTGAGAAGAGGTTCTCCACCTCACCTCACCACTTCTCACATACACATACACTTACACATATAAAGGTAGACCTCGAACGGATGGCACAACAGAGATCGGTGACGATACTGGATCCTCGCTCCTACAACGCCACCAACAGTTGCGGCCACATTGGAGGGGAGGCTTGCTACCTCCTAGGAGGTAAGCCTTCATGTTTCCAAATCTAACTTTGTTGCCTCATGACGTAATTCTAGTCGGCGTACATACATGTAATCGAACACTGGGTTTTGCAGCCACGCTCTCCCGCCACCCTTCCTCCCTCGCACCACACCACTTCACTTCAACGAGAACGACTGCACTGTACCAGCATGGCGCAAGCAACTGACCGGCCCGATCTGGACATAAAATGCGCCAAGGCTCAACCTTGGGTGCGACGTTTTGTGGAAGACTATGAAGATGGAAGACCGTGGGGTTATGCTATTTACCGGGATCCTGTAGTTGACGACGAGAAGATGGATGAGGGCATATGTAGGGTACAGAGTTTGCTCGACATCGCACAGAACGTCGTGTACGGTGGCTATTTTAGAACATTCCCGGAGTTCAAGCTCGAATGCCTAGATTGGCCGGGAGAGACTGATGAGGGACCCGGAGCGGAGATTTATGAGGGATCCGGGGCGAAGCAAGGCAACGATAACAGTGGTGGTAGTGGTAGTAGTGAGGTGCCGCATACAGGCGAAGCCGCGCCACAACAGATATCACCGGAGGTGCCCGAGGATCCAGAGCCGACGTCCGTCATATCTCTACCAAAGCAAGCCGGCATGGACGCCGAAGCTACAGCAGAAGAAGACACAAAATCGGACTATGACTACGACGAACGGGACTATGACTACGACGAGGAGGAAGATGTCGACCCTGACGCTGAAATCGATCTGGGCTCCGAAGACACAGAAGAAGAACAAGATGACCGTGACGATGACATTAAAGAAGAAAGCGAAGAAAGCGGAAGCGAAGAATTCGAAGACGACGCCGATATCGACCTAGTCAGAGAACTGCCCAGACTTCGTGAGCATTTCAATTGGGTCTGCCATCAGAGGAAGCGGCTTAGAGCCCACCAAAGTGCCAACCAAAACATCGACAGGAGTGGCATTCCCCTCGGACTCCTTCGCAACGTCTTTCTAGTTGTTGATGAAGACTCAATCGACTCGATTTTAGGCAACCCGCCTTTAGTGGACAACGCTTGGGTCTGGGCTATTGATCCGAATTACACAGGCGATGTTACATCAATGTCAAAGGATGGTCTTAGAGAAGAGTATTACGGGTACATGCGCGTAAGGGTACAGCAACTAGTCAACAACTTCTGGGCCGCAATATACCAGGACGACATGCCTTTATCTCAGCTATGGGAGGCTGCAAAGCCGAGTCGGAGTTGCGCCTTTGCGTCGGTCGATCCGCAGGAAGCTCAGCTTGTTAGGGTGAGTATGGACATAGGAGCCTGTTTAAGAGCTAACGCGTGCGATGGGGAAATCGTTTATCAGGGAAGTCGTTAGCTTTACCTAACAGAGTAATTGGGCTCCACTTCTTCGTGCTCTCGATATCAGGCATCAAATCAGGCATGACGCTAACGACTTCCCCGAAAAACGACTTCCTCCTTCAACACGTTACCTAGTGTAGCACCGCTACGTAGCCCTTGGCAGCGTCGTTACAGGTCTTGGTCAGGATGTCGCCACCAAAAGTACCCATGCTGGGCGGAGCATTCGTGGTGATCGTCTTCGATGAGCCGGTCACAAAGTTGACACTGAATTGTCCGTCAATCTCTCCCTGGCCGACTAAAGAGTCGATCGAATTCAGCTCCGGAGAGAAAGATTCAATGCTAGGATGTGATGCTTGATAATTGGACATTGGACTTGAGAAGAGATTCCGCTGGGCACGAGCTCCACCAGACTGAGCACAGGGCCTGTGGAGCTGGAGAAAGTCCTCGGAGCAGGACCCGCGCAGCCCTGAAAGCTTTCCAAATAACGTCCGGCAGTTGATGGACGTATGCGCTCGTTTCGAATAATAAATCCGACCCAGCAGTGTGCACATGCGTAGCAGAGATAGAGCAGCTCCGGAGATAGAGCAAAGCTGGAGGTACCTGGTTACAAGATTCAGGACCGTACTAAAGTCCGCAGCGCTATTCGATCCCTGGGGATTCCAGTAGGAGCAGCCGCCGGGTCGATCTATTGTCAAATCACCAAGCCACAAACCAGGTATTTGCAGCAAACCTCCCGTTGCCTACGAGTGATAATTACACCAAGTGCAGTACTAGGATTCAGGCAGATATCCCCCATTGAGTACACGGTATACACGATCATGAGTGTTAACTCGCGAGAGAAGAGCCTTGATCGTGAGCTTGCACCCGTTTCATGGAGCGACGACACCAAAGAGGCAAAAGAAGGGGAGCGCGATGAAGCGGGTTAAGGACAGCCTCTGACGGGATGGTCTTTTGCAAGCGTCTTCGTCGCTCTGTGCCTGGCGACCTACTGTGTGGCATTCGACAACACCATCATCTCAACCGCGATTCCAAGGATCAGTGACCATTTCCACGACCTGGAGGATGTTGGTTGGTATGGATCCGCGTATTTGTTCACCACATGCGGTACGTTGAGATGCGAGAGTGCCCCGTGTCTACTAGAGTTGCAATAGGAGTCAATGAAGACTGTCCAACAGCTTGCTAGCTGATCTTCGGCAAGATTCCGGCAGGCTTCTTGGTTCTTCACCTCACCTCACCTCACCACTTCACATACATACACATACACACGCAAACCTCAACAGATGGCTCAACAGAGATCGGCGACGATGATATATTCTCTCTCCTACAAAGTCTGCCAACCAAGGCACCTGATCTTGGATCTCGAGGCGCTGATCACCCTCCAATCACAGTTGCGGACCCGCGCAGTTGTTTACACGAATGACATTTACTTCGAAAACACGTCGTCCATCTCGGGCTCTGGCGGATGATAGGAGGTAAGTTCAGAGCGATTCAGCTGGGCTCCGGAGTATAGCATGCAAAAGCTCTCGCTCGCCCGCCCGGACCTAAGGCTACCTCTACCCCGGACCCGAGCGAGCTGAGGTCCCTGGGTGCGCACGGCGTCGATCTTTTCGTTTGTTGCTGTCTACCACGCATCCTGACTACTTGTGGCCCATGCTACGCCAGAGGCAGTCAAGAGGGCAGCCCTTGCGCCTCCTTGGGCCTTTTCTCCTCCTTCTAGCAACATCGTCCGCACGAGAGCCTGGAACTGGATTTTCTTGATTATCGATCATCATCAGCAGAACCATCATGAGCACTTTCAGTCAGCTCTTCCCGCCCAAACCTGAGTTCACCGAGGAGCAGCTCAAGGACTTGAGTGGACGGGTGTACATCATCACTGGGGCGACTTCTGGTGTCGGATTTGAGCTTGCCAAGATACTCTACAGTCGCAATGGCACCGTCTTTGTAGGTGGACGTTCCGCAGAAAGCACCTCCAAAGCCATTCGCGAGATCCGAAAATCGTTTGGGTCTGCCACAGGACAAGCGAAACCCTTCATTATGGACCTTGCCTGTTTGAAATCGGTCCAGGCAGGCGCCAATAGGTTTCTTGCCGAAGAGCGTCGCTTGGACGTTCTATTCCACAACGCTGGTGTTATGACGCCGCCACCTGACAGCAAAAGTGGTGATGGCTACGATCTCGAGCTCGCTACCAATTGCTTAGCACCATTCCTACTCACGACCATTCTCAAGCCTGCCCTGGCAGCTACTGCAGAAGCTTCCGGCGGCAGTCGTGTAGTGTTCGTCAGCTCCATGGTTAACGTAGGTACTCCACAGGGCGGAGTCATCTTCGACAAGCAAACCGGCAACCCAGCGCAAATGAAGGGCATGGACAATTACATGCAGAGTAAAGCCGGCGAGCTGTTTCTGGCCAAAGAGTTCTCGCGAGAATGGGCTGATTTGAACATCGCCAGCGTAGTACGTACCGTTCCTCTCAGTCCCGCACTGCCATTGCTAATCACGAGCGTAGAGCTGCCATCCGGGCCTCATGAAGACGAATCTCCAGCGCAACAGCCCGCCACCTCAGAGGGTTATCATGTCTCTGCTTTTTAAAGGACCTAAGTATGGGGCATACACGGAATTGTTCGCGGGGTTGTCTACCAAGGTCCGCACTGGCGAGTTCTACATTCCTTGGGGACGAGTAGGCGAAGTGCCTGAACACCTTGTGCAGTCGATGTTGCCGGGATCCAAGCATCGGGCCGTCTCGCAGAGATTCTACGATTGGTGCGAAGAGCAAACCAGGTCCTTTGTATGAACTTCCAAGCAGGATTCTTGGTGCCGTTTGGTTCGATGTGGAGGAAAGGTGGTGGATCTTGAACACAGCCCTGCCATATCTTCCGTCAACAATCTCAACAACCTCATTGCTTGAGCAGAAACACAGTAGCCAGGCACCTTTTCTTCAAACACCAAGAAGCATCGATGCGAACAATCTACATTTCTCGATATAGAGCTCATGATCATCAGGCAAAGCAGAACGAGGCAGGTCCTTATTAGTTCCGTCGAAAGTGTCAAGAACGTCCCTCCCCTTTGATAGCAAGAAACAGAACAGTCTGCCAACACTCACAACATTGTCAACCTAGTCCTCCAAGCCATTCAAGATGCCAGGATGAATCTCCTCTAGCTTCTTCGCGAGTTCGTACCACACCCTCTTCTGTGCATCCAAGCCCTCGGACGAAGTCACGAATGGAGATACGTCAGAGACTCTTTGATCACTTAGGTATTGCCCGTGTGTACTTGGACCATGACTGACTGCCGCATCAACAAGTGTCCTCGAACCAACATCGGTGGTGCGACACATGATCTTCGTCACAACGGCAACGACTGGATTCATGATCTCTCGTGTCAGCTCGCTGTGGCACCATCCGGGATTAACAAGATTGAGAGTGCAGCCGAGCTGCTTCATAGGGTGCTCCCGAACGATCTCACGGAGGGCAAGGACCTCGAGAAGCTTAGTGACAGGGTAACGAGATCCCATAGCAGAGCCCGATCTGCTTTCGTCGTTGAGGTATGCGAAAATATTGGGTTCCTTGCGCTCGTTGAAGGACACAAAGCCGTGGAGTTCGGAGGTGACTGCCAGTGTTCATCAGCGTATTGATTCCAAGTACAACTGGTCTATCCTTACCCATAGTCAGAGTCGGAGTAAAAGCATGCTTGTGGCCATCTCTGCGAAGCTTGGGAATCAAGAGCAAAGCTAGAAGGAAAGTGCCCACGACATTGACCTGAGTCCATCAGTACATAAGTTCTAGGTCTATTTGCTCCTTTAAAAGCCATTAGCATGACCTGCACACTTACAGCTACGTTCATTTCATTTCCTGCCACCATCTTGAATTTCCGGGTGTTCACGCCAGCATTCTCCACCACGACATCCAGCCGCTCGAGCCCCTCAGCTCGTGATGCGAACGCCTTGATGCTCGCGAAATCGGTGAGGTCCAATGGCCATACTTCGAGAACGCCTGTACGTTGTGTGGTAGATTCAATGTCGCGTTTCGCTTCTTCGCCCTTGTCAATGGAGCGACAGGCAAGAATGACCTTGTCGGCGCGCAGGCGGACGAAATGGCGCGCAGCTTCTTTACCGAGACCGGTGTTGGCTCCGGTGATGATAATAGTTTTCCCGAGGCCTATGTGGGGCAATTAGCTTGTTGTGGTTTTAGGCTTTGATGTAATACTTGCAGTCAGTTTGCGGTATCTGTGGGTGGCGGAAAAACTGGCTGTAGAGCATACGAGGCAGTGCTCCAAATAAGACAGACACGATGGAAGTCATTTCTCGGACAAGATTCTGAGGTATGTGAGCAGTGACACAGTGCCTGCGGGAAGAGCACATACCTATAAACATACCAACATGCCTAGAGCCATCGGCGTCCCCCTCGCCGACCACCGACAACGAGATCCTGCAGGATTTCGCTAGACCTCAGCTTGAGGGGAATCGGGCCTTCGGGGTTTTCAGGTTACGACCGTCATGTCCAAACTTTACTTTGACTGCAGTTGGCCAACAGGAGAGTCTTTAGGCATCCACACACCTTCACAGGCGGCACGGCAACAACAGACATTCGGATCTATGCATCTGCAGAATCGACGAACTTGCTGCTTCCCCCATTACCCACTGGCTCACGCGGTCTGCCACCGGCTCACGCGGTCTGAGCTTTGAAGTTGTGGAGCTGGCCAGGCAGCGCCTACCAAAGGCATCCATATACCGGTGGGATCCCACATGTTCCTACTGCCAAAGTTCAGCCCTCGCCGCTCTATCCAGCGGCCAACTGAGATCTTCTTCCCTCGTCTGTCCATGTCCAAG
The DNA here is from genome assembly GCA_002116395.1 of Ramularia endophylla. Lineage (NCBI taxonomy): Eukaryota > Fungi > Ascomycota > Dothideomycetes > Mycosphaerellales > Mycosphaerellaceae > Ramularia > Ramularia endophylla. Next base: position 38,932 of record KZ110286.1, on the reverse strand, counting down.
TACAATGACCTTCTCGACGATCAACTCCCAAGCAGGAAGAAAGTCAAACGTCCCGCTCATGCTCAGCACACCCTCAAAATACGTGAAATAAATCTCCGAGATACCATCTTGCTTCAAGCTTTCTCCATCATCAAGGTACAGATACCCATCTGCAAAACCCTCGGCGTCTGGTGCAAGCAGCAGTTCAAAGTTCTGCTTGCGTAGCTGGGTTGTGGTATTCGCACTGTTGACACGCATGGGTATGATATGACCTCCACGGATGTGGATTGGTATCTCCGTGACCTCAACGTCTCGCAATGTTAAAAATGTTCCGGCACCGAGGATTGGAACCTGCGTCGAGAAGTCATAGAAGAGGTCCTCGGGAAGGTAGATCTCAACGCTGGTAGAGCCCTGCTCGAGTACTGGACTGATGAGCAAGGCAGGTCCGAAGAAGAACTGATTATCGATAGAGGCGGCTTGTGGGTCTTGGGGATAGTACATCCACATTGGTACGAGAGCTGGTGTACCATTGATGGATTGCAGCTGTAGATGTGAGTAGAGGTAGTCCAGTAGACGATATCTCAGATCGATGGCTTTGCGAGCTGATTCTGCGACTACGGGCCAACGATAAGGCTCCTGTGGAGTCGATGCTTTGGTGTAGTGGTTTCGCATGAACGGGTACCAGGCTCCAAGACGAGTCCATCGAGCACATAGCTCTTCGGTAGTGCTGCCGCCGAACCCGCAGATGTCGGCGCCGGCCATGGGGATTTGGAAGATGCTTGTAAATTGCAGCAGGTGGCGGATCGACTGGCGGTCTGTAGGGAGGATATTGTTAGCACGGAGACAGCAACGGAATCTGACTATTATCACTTGCAGTGATACCATGTTGAGACATTGTCTCCAAGCCAGTGCCCAGCACGGGAACCAGTTCCCATGAATGTGCTGCGAGTTATCACCATAGTACGTTTCAGCGGACGGCGAGCCATCATGGCGGTGTAGCTAACAATGCTCATCATGTGGCCGTAGATGTTGTGAGTGTCGTACATGGCCATTCCATTCTCGTGAATGATCGTTGTGTTCGCCGTACGATCTGACAGAACGCCATCGAAGTTGTTGATCTTGTACAGAGGGTTGTCGAGGTCTCGACCAGGTAGACCAATCTTTCTGCCGAAGCCCGTCTCCCTCCTCCTTGGCCTCATGGGTAGTTGCTGCAAAGCAGTTGTGGCATTGTTGGACTTGGTTGTTTCTATCTGTGGGTTGATACAAGGGTATCGACAGAAGGAAGCTGGCTCATTCATATCGATCCAGCTAATGGTAAGAAGGTCAGCGTAGGCTGCGAATATGAAGTTTGCCCTCGGTATCTGACATGGCTTACAGTGCGTCTATGTCCATGCCACTTTGGGGGTCGAAAAACATGGCGAACTCGCTGTAGAGACAAAAGAACGTCAGCCGAATTGGCTGAAACGGCGTTGACAGACTTACTTGTTCCAGTACTCCTGTATATTCTCGCTGAACCAGTCCGGGAAAGCCGTGACACCAGGCCAAACGACCCCTTGATAGATCCGATCACTGGAGTTCAGCAGAAAGATGCCAGCGTCTTTGCCACGGTTGAAAGACGGATAGTCTTTGTATGCAACAGCTGGATCAACCATGACAATGAAGTGTTGCTGATCTCGATGGAGCTTGCCGACGAAGTCTCGCATCTTCCCAAGCGGAAAGTTGATAGGGTCTAGTGTGAAGACTTTGTAGGCATCCATGTAGTCCTGAAGATGTCAGCTCTTTTCTATGCTCGGTAAGTGGGAGGCACCTACGATATCTGCCCACATCGTCTCCAGCGGGATACCAGCGGCAGAGTAGTTCGCAACAACGCCTTCCAGCTCATCTACATTCTTGTAACCATGACGGCATTGATGAGATCCAAAACCAAAGAACGGCATCATCGGAGGCGTGCCTGAGAGAGTGCTGTACTGCCGTGCGACATCGAAGGGAGTTGGACCAGAGAAGATGTAGAGATCTACGATGCCTCCCAGCACATTGTATTCGAGATATTGGCCTCGCGAATCAGAGCGATCAATGCGAATATCCATGCCATTGCTGTTCGTCAACGCTACAGCATGAGAGTAAGAAGCATTTTCGCTCATGCGATTTTCAAAGTAAACAGGATGTGATCCGTAGAGATTGGAATTCTCTGGCACATCGTTGGCGTCTCTGTTCCAGAATGTTCTGACATAGTCTTTCGTCTTGAGACGAAGTGGATCAGTATGCTCACCAAGTCCATAGAGATTGGGATGGTGAGGCAAAGAGGTAGAGAGGCGCCAGTACTGGTCTTGGAAGATGAAAGGGGCATTTGAGGTGTCGAAGAGGACGTCTCGGTTGCTTTTACGGCTGACTGAGAATGAGAATGGACTTTCGACCATGGTGATGTTCAGGGTCGAGTCGGAACAAGGGATGGATCCACCTGGGCGTGGAAGAATTGACTCTGGGACCTGATATATCTGCAGTTCCGGATCGAAGATCTGGATATGTACGCGATTCTCTGTGTGGAGTGATGTTCAGGTAAGTAATGCTTGGTGATTCGCGTCATGCACATTCACCTACCGCTCTGACACTGCACTTCCAACGTCAGATTGAGTATGTCTTTGCCGTAGGAGTTGCATTCTGGGCCGGCGAGGTTCAGGTCTGCAACGATGCCCGTGAGACTGTAGGTAATGTTCGTAGCCAAGTATCCGGGGCATGCGGTTGTGAGTTGCTGAGGCGCTGATAGGACCTGTTGGGTTGAGCCAAAGAGCCAGTTTGCCAAGTCATTCCACATATTGTCTCCATAGTCTCACGGTCTACTGACTGTGTCTAGTGTCTTGTGTCTTGAAGTTGAAGGAAGTGTAAGACGAAGTTGCGAGCAAGCCGCGCCATGTTTTCGCCCCACGTCACGAGTCAGTGACATCAAGCTTGGCGTCTCACTCGAATCGATCTGTGCGGCAACGACGCTCTTCGTTTCTGCATCTGCTTCAACTCAAACTCCATCGCAGGCTACTGACTTGGATCCATCAACTGGACCAATGACCTTTATGGCCTCCGCATCAAATTCCTTGCGCGTTGAAGAATTGCTCTTCCCGCATAGCCAACTGGACCAACTCAACTTCCTCTGTCGCAACTCAGGTGCCAGCACTACTTCACCGGATCAGCTGGTATTCCCCGTGTCCGTAACAAGTGACAGTGAAAGCGACGATGGCAGTGAAAGCGACGATGACAGTGAAAGCGAAGACCTTCCGGAACTTGAAGTCGAACAACCTCCGCCAACCGCTCCGAGATATCAGCCATATGAGCCAGGATATTCAAGCGATTATGAGAATCAATTCCGTGCGCGTGACGCTGCAAATGATGAGGACGACTCCAGCGACAGCGACAGTGAAAGTGACATTTCTGGCATTTTTGCTTCGATTGAAGCACCTCCGCGGGGCCCCTTCAATGAGCAGGCGCACATTGATTGGGCAAGACGAGCTGCACTTGCAATGCAAGGAAGGGATTCTACCTTGCCAGTCTCTCCCTCTCCCGCACCAGATCCAGGCAGTCCGGACGCGTATACCTCAGTGGACATTCCCTCGTCGCCGCCAACTAATGAGGCGGGGGCCAACACCACTATGTCCTCACCACCACCAACTGATGAGACAGGGGACAACTCCGCCTTTTTGGACCCAAGCGGTGAATCTGAACGCCCTAGAATATCTCGTTCTGACGGACTTCACTCAGCTAGTGCGAAGCGACGACGCATAGGGTAGACCATCATCGGACCCTCATCTTGAACCTGCCATGTCTTCCGCTGTCCTCTACTACGCTGGCAGTATCTTACAGTTGATCCTCGGGAAATGCAGCCTCAAATTTCCTTCCCCGTTTGGAACTTCAACCTCAATGACAACCTCATCCTCTGCAAGACGAAGAAGAGTACCGACGTCCTTGTGCTCGCCACCGATATCAGCAGCTCCAACGCTGACTCTCTGTCCTACTTTCAGTCCATCCATTTTGACAAGTGCATCTGATTCGTCGATCCATAGGTCGGTCTTTTCTGTAAGCGTGCTGGACAGGATCTTCCTCACGACTTCGTCTTCGGCTTCCTGCCCTTCTTCAAGAGGGCCAGCTCCAGCGTTTTTGGCTTGTGCTTCATCTGCTACCGTTCTGAACCTTTGCGCCCAGCCGTGAATACCAGGGAATTGAGCTCTGCCTAGCATCACCTCGACGTCGTTAGATGAAGAGTTGTCCTGCATGTCACTTGCCATATTGATGGCCCAATCACACATCCTGGACAAAGTGCAGGTCAGCATTGAACAGCATTCAGTTGACTATTGTCCAGCATGTCAATCGTTCAACGAACGGCAAAGACAAAAGGCCCGCGGTGCAAACACTCACCAGCATGCGTGAAACTCCGCCATAGTCAAATGCTCCTTTCCAAGAATCCAGCTTCTTCCATCTGCGAACATCTTCTCGAGCATTCCCCAGTAAATCCTCAATTGGCTTAGACACCACGATCTGTTATCCGCCAGCGCTTGTTTGGAAAAAGCACCTCCAGTTACTACAGGGTAACGTCAGTCTCTATGCTCATTGTCAAAATCGGCAATGAGTACATTCTCTCCTGTCTTTCAGCCAAACTTCGTCCTGAAGCAGTGGTGCAGTAAGAGGTACGCAGCCTGCAGTTCTCCAAAAGAGTCCACCGTCAACGGTCCACCCCTCTAGGATATTTTCAAAGCCAGCTTCCCAAGGGTTCGTTGCTTTGAGTGCTCCCTCTGGGAACAATGTTTCCAATTTTGACATGATCAGACGGGTATCAAAGTAAATGTCTCTCCCAATTGACATGACTGGGATCCGGCGGTAGTTTATGCCTAGTCTTTCCCGCAGAACGGCACGTGGAATGTTGGGAGGGACCCGAATTTGGGAGTAGGGGAACCCTCGAATGTTTAGGTAGCGAGTCAATCTTCTTCCGTAGATCGATTCGGGGTAGGTGAAGAGGATGATTTCGCCTGGGTGGCTGTTGGGAAGGGTCTTGGACTGTGACATGGTTGAGGTATCCTGTGGGAATTTGTTGCAATGTCATGTGAAGTTTATGTTTTGTGGGAATGAGTTGGTTTCTCTGGATTGCTCAGATGCAACATAATCGTGCTCGTCAAAGGAGGTGGATACGTGGGGAAGCTTGGTAGTAGGCGCGTAGCAGGTACCGAGAGTGAGGTAAGAGGAATATCCAATACCAAGAAACCGTGCTGCATATCACAGAGATGGCCTGATCTAACTTTGACAATGCTGTATTCACCTATTGCAGACGGACAATTCCGCGAGATCGATCTTCTCAGCTAGCGTCATCTTCACATGCCAATTACACTGCTACGATAAGTTTGCATAGAAGACAAGGTTCCTGACTCCATTAACTGCACACCTTGATGCATGTTGTTGCTGCATATCGCATCAGGCTTGCTCAGAAGCCTTCCATATGCCATTCAACTTCCATTGCCAACACTTCGCTCTCACTAAGCCTGCCAAGTTCCCCCATCGAAATGTCTCCTATCGAAAAACTTTCAAGAAGTTCTGTCTCTGGACATCGTGCCAGTCTTCAGCCGCATGGCTCTGCTGATCTTGAATGTCCTGCTGAGCTTGCCGCAATGCGTAGCTTGGACTGTCAAACTCTACAGCGTTCAACGAGTCGGCTGTCTTCTTCGACGGCACAGGCTTTCGAACAAGCAAAGGGTTGATACCGCTTTGAATGCGATTTCCCGACTTCTCTGTCAGCTCGAGGAAAGAGTGTGGCTTGTTGGGATCTTGGTCATGCATGGCGGAGCTTCGAGAGGAAGCATCGTTGAAGTCGCTCGCGGCGAGTTGGTTGTCTTCGGTTCGATTGCTTAGCCATCTAGTTGGCTTGTAGGCGCGGATAGGAAGGGAGGTGGACTCGTGGCTGGATTTGGTTGGTTTTGTGGATGTCATTGTCCAATGGGGCTTCGGAAGGTATGCGAATGTTGGTTCAGGAGAGGATGATCAGACAGTGAAGCGACAATGCTTTATGTGGGCCAGTGACCAGCGATTGCTAGCAAACAAATGATACACACATGGAACGCGTGCTTACTTATGCGTGATCAGGTCATCTGTCTTTCGATATCAGAGCACATGGTATTCCAGCTCATCTCGTGCTCTCTGTACTAGCCTTCGTCATTCAGGGGGTTGTCACGCTTCCCCTGACAACAACATTCGGAAGGCAACTTCCCATCAAGTTACTTTCCTTTCTCTGTACGTTCAAGCCGTGAGCAGGGCAATGATGTCTGCACGTCCACTCCTCTTAGCGTGGTCAAGGGGCATAAGCCCAGCTTTGTCAACCGCATGCTTCAGAACGTGGGGATTCGCAACCAACATGCGGACAACATTGTCATGGCCGTTCTTGGCCGCAGCATGCAACGCCGTCTCTCCATCATCACTCTTCGAATTGACATCCACGTTAGCAGAACACAGCAGCTGCACGATTTCGGCCTGCCCGTATTCCGCAGCAGTGTAAAGTGGCGTGTCGCCATGCTCATCGCGTGCTTCTGCATTGGCATTCGCTGAAACTAATTGGCGAGCAACAGCAATATGGCCGAAATGTGCAGCGCCGTGGAGTGGAGTAGCTCCGTCTTTGCTTTTTGAGCTGGCGTCTGCACCGCGGGCAAGAAGCATTTGGACAATTCCGGCTGAGCCATGAGAGGCAGCACAGTGGAGGGCAGAATCGCCGTATTTGTCTTTTGCGTCGAGACTAGAGTTGAGCTTGTTGGTAGCGAGGAGAAGCTCAACGATCTCGGCGTGCTTTCGTCGTGAGGCAGCGATCAACGGGGTGGCTCCGTTGTGATCTTTGGCGTCCACGTCCAGATTACTCGTGGTGAGTAGCTGGCGGACGACCGCTGTGTGGCCGTTGCGGGCAGCTAGGTGGAGAGCGGTGTTGCCGTGCGAGTCTTGACCATTCGGTTCGACGGGAACACGTAGTAGCGTTTCGATCATGTCGGTGTGGCCGCCAGCTACGCCGATGTGCAGCGGTGTACGACCGCTTTTGTCCAGGGCATTTGCGTCCGCATTGGCGGCGAGAAGTTTTTGGAAGACTTCCGGCTTTCCACTTTCTATCGTTTTATGCAGCGTCGAAGGAACACCGTGGCCGCTCCTACTGCTGTGGTTTGCTGAAGCCTGGCTGTCTCCTCCGGACAAGGCTTGTACCAGGTTGCCGTCATCTGGGAAGACACCGTTGGGCATGATGAGAAGCGTAAAGAGGTGGATGGGCCAGCAAAGGGAGGCTAGACATGGTGGTACTTGTAGTTGTTCTCCTATGACTGGTAATTGTTGGAGCCTTGGAGGATTCGTGTTCGAAGGACATTAACGTTGCGGCTTACGTTCCCGTCGCGCTTCCTTCCGCTTCCTTCATCCTTCAGCCGGCTGTGGCATGTGGCTGACGCTGGCGTTCAATATTGCGCTAGGTGCATCGAGAAAGATGGGAGGGAGTCTATCGACTCAACTGGAAATATGGAAAAAGAAGTCAGCAAAAAGTCATAAATTCATTACCACTTTTCTATCCAGACCCTGGCTCACATCATCCTCCACGCACAATAGGTATCCTCCCTTCCTCCTCTCACACTTTTGAAAAAGTCCTCAGCGAAACTACAACTCCTTCTTCAAAAAGTGCTCAGGAGAATGCGTTGTCTCATAATCCACATGAACATAAGCTCTCTCAACATCCGGCAAACTTTCCAGCTTCATCTGCAAATCCTCCGCGACATCATGCGTTTCTCCCAGACTCAATTCCTTATCCATCACGATGTCCACTTCAATGATAATTCTCGGTCCACTGTGCCACGCACGCACGGTATCCAGAGACGTAACACGCGGGTCGTGCGTCATGGAAATGTAAGTGACGTGCTGAAGGAATGCCGTGTCCGCAGAGACTCCAATGAGGAGAAGAAACTCCGACTTCGCGGTTCGAAGCCAGAGGACGGAGATGAGCAGGGAGAGCACCACGGCGCCGGCGGGATCAATCCACCAAGCTATTTTGCTTCCCAAGACTGAAGTCATAAGACCAAAACCGTTGATGAAGAGGTCGTTTCGGTGGTCCTCCCACAGAATCCGGACCTGAGAGTACTTGTTTCGCAGGGCAAAGCAGTAGGCGAAAAGGGAGAGCTTTGTGACGAATGCAATCCCGACGGCTATTACTGATGGATAATGAAACTTGAGATCCTTTTTGCCTTCGACCAGTTCCATTATTGAGAGGACAATGAGGACTAGTGAGACGGCTGTCATCAAGAAGCAGAAGGCTATGTTTCCGGCGTTTTCGAGACGGGCTTTGCCGGAGGGGAATTTCCGCGGGTCGACCTTATTGACTGCGCGGTGGCAGAGGATGAGGGTGAGGTTGCTGGGGAAAGATTAGCTCTTCGAACATAGCTCATGTTTGACGATCCTCCGGAGTGTGGGCATGTCGACATGCAGGAAACTCACCTCAGGGGATCAAAAATAGAGTCCGCCATGGTCGTGAACAAAGATAAACTTCCCGAGGATACAGCACCATAGACCTGCAAAATGGCCAGAATGATATTCGCAGCAAAACTTCCATTCACAGCAATCTTGTACTGCAAGGCATCTGCGCCCTGCTCCTCCTTGGCCTCACGGACATGGTCATCCACAGGCTTCAACAAGCGCTCGATGTTGTCGTTTTGGTTCTCGTAAAAGGCAATGATCTTGTGTGATCTGTGTAAGTCTTTTCCAGCGGCGATAGGGGCGCAGGTTCGTTTTGCCTTTGTGTTGGCACGAGCTTGCTTCTCATCGGCAATGTTTATGAGGGAGGAGCGGAGCTTGAATGGATCTTGGGCGGAGGCGTAGCTAGGGATTTGGCGCTCAACATCGTCGCGCTCGCTGTCGCTGCTGTTGCGGTGGTAGGCGGGCCTGCTGTGGGTATCGTTGTCGTTGCTGTCCACGGGCTCGACGGCGGTGCTGGCGGCGGGCTTTCGGGGAGAAGTTGGTTCTGGTGTGTGGGTTCGCGACGTCCGATGCTCGGGGTGAACGTGGAAAGGACTTGGCTTCATCGAGATTGCATTGTGGAGGTCTGGATCGCGAGGGGCCATGTTAAGATGGATGTTTGTCAAAAACTGTCCTGAAGAAAGATGGATGGCGATGCTGAAGTGTATGTCCTTTTCCCTGCTGGAGTAAGGTATCAGCTTTTTGCGTGGATGGCCTTGCCTTGCTCCTTCCAAGAGCTTGGCCGTCCACTCATGCGGTCGGACGCCATCACGCTTCTTGATCTTGATCTTGCCAAGTCCCGCCGCCGTCGCTCCTCCTCCTCCTCCTCCTCCTCCTCATCTCAATCCAGAAACACGCCATGACCATGTTCTGAAGTGACGCAGAACCTGAAGACTGCAAACATACACCACAGAAGATGCGAGACGCGTGCAGGAAGACGTGTAGTCCGGAAGAAGGGCCACCAAGGTAATATAACGTAACAGAGAGCGGTTGACGAAAATGCCTCGGCTGAGGGCCAGTACGACTTTCCGATCGCACCCGTCACACAGGAGTCTACAGCTCATCTCCCTTTTGGCCTCAACAGAAGCTACTTCATGTCGAGATACTGGACATTGTTGATTAGAGACGATCCAGACGATACCAATTCAAGTTCGAATGTCCTACTCGTCAGTAGGCACTCGTCGTACTGGAGCGATGCCACCGGTCTAGAGGATGCCAGGATAGCGCCCGCATAGCTCCTCCATCCATGCTTGGGCATGCCACCATTTTCGACTGATACCTGTACGTACTAAAGTTGCTCCTTGAGTCCGAGCCCACGACTCACAGAGCTGCCCTCTCAAGTGGCACCTCACGCATGCCGCCAGCAATGTGAAGAACCCTCATGGTTCTCGATTCCGAAGCAACATGATCGTCCGATATGTCCCGCAAGGTATCTCACCAGTAGCTGCCGTATCTGTACATACATGTATGCACTTCAAGTAGGTAGGTATCTATTCATCTCTTTCACCTCACTTTCTCTTCCAAAATGGCCACCACCATGATGATCAGCCCTTTGGTCCTGACCGGTTCTCCCAAACGACCGTCTCTCAAACACAATGCTCAAGATGAAGATGCATCACACCTCATGCGACTTCCACTCAGCATTCGCCGTACCATCTACGGCTACACATTGATCTCAGATGATCCGATCGAGATTCACGCCCTCACTCGTCGAAGTTCGGTGGGCTCTCGCTCTGCTGAAAGGAGATCGACCTTGCCGCGAGTGTCTCTCTTGCTTCAAACAAATTCTCAGATCCGGAGAGAGGCTGCTCCCCTATACTATGGGAGAAACATATTTGTCTTGCCCTGGGGATTTCCAGGTTTGGGATGTCGATGGCTGTACGTACAAAGGCTCGCCTATCTTCTTGAAGAAGATTACAGAGGACTTGTCTACCTTCTTGAAGAAGATTCTAAGAAGACAAGTCTCCAAACTTCTTCAGAAATGAAGCTGCCATATATTCGCATTCCCTTGCCCTCGCGACGTTACTACAACTGACACCTCTACAGCGACTCTCTCGCTGCCTCCCATCGCCGTGCCCTCAGAGACGTGAGGTTCTGTTTTGGCGATGGAGCTTTCAATACCATCTACGATGCCAAGGTAGCGCTCTTTGCGCTAGAGACGGGGTTGAAGAATAGCGGATCGTTGCAGGATTTACAGGATGCGGTGCTGAGGGTTCCGGTTTGTGAATGGAGTGTTCATACGTGGACACAGCTTTACGAGAGGGAGGATGCGGAGTGGGTTAGCAAGGATGAGGTTTTGCCTTTTGTGGATCATAGGAGGACGGGGTTGAAGTTTTGACTGCGATGGACATGCTGGATCGAGGCTGCTGGGATGAATGCTTTGGGGGAGCTGTTGTATCATGATGCTGTAGATGGCTGTAATCACACCGGGCTGTTAATTTTCGCCATCTCGGCTCTCCTGTTAACAGCCGACTGTGTAAAGCCACTCGACCTGGGAGCATTCGGTCATGACGTTCCTCCACTTTTGAATAACGCAGACAGATGAAGGTCTATGAGTCTAGTTGAGACACTTCTAGCTTGTTCAGAATATCAATACCTTGACGGTGCTGGATGTTTCCTATTCTCGAAGGACAGCTACCCCAACCCTAACCCTAGGCAAGTACAATTTGAACGATCAACTGTTTCCCTGTCCACTCAAATTCTGTCACAACATCAACATCTCGAAGCTGTAACTTCGGAGCAAGTCACGGATAAGTGGTTTGAGAACACTGCACACGTTCCCATGACACCCATCATCAAGACCATCGAAACGACGGACTTTGCATCGGTTTGGAGAAGCTCCCCAAACACCCCAGCTTCAGCTTCGTTCCTGACCTCGCCACAAGCATGCTTCGACAACAACGACGAAACGATCGTGGCTAGCTTTCACATCCAGTCGAGATGCTCTGAAGAACACATGCCAACATCTGTCGTTGGCAAAAGGTTCTCTCCACACCCCCGGATGCACCGGAAAGCGATCAAATCATGATCTGCAGATCCGGCACGACGTCAACACTCAAGCTCCAACGCAAAAACGCGATTCCATATAACAGCCGGCATGCCCCCGTCCGAACAATGCATGCATACAGCGACCAAACAGGTTCTTTGTTGTGTTCGAGGAACTGTTGCACGGTGCCAAACATCACAAAACCGCCGGTGAAACAGCTACATTTCTGGACCTGAGTCGTGGTGTGCCTGAAAAAAGATTGAGATCCGGGCCGGAAGAGGAGGAAGTACGGACAGGACAGGGCGAGCATTCGCCTTGGGTTCATGAGCCTGCCTGTTTGTTCTTGGGTCTTTTCTGTTTGTTGGGAGCATGTTTCGACATGAGGAGAGACGGTGATTTTGAGGAACCAACGAAGCCGCATTGGATAGATTGAAAGAGCTGCGGGATTCGCATTGCTTGAACAACGGCATATACAACACATTGCATTCTGTGGAAGAGCATTTGGTGCAGCACCATCCAACATCGACGAAGCCAAGATGGATCCTGAGAAAGAAGGTGAGAGGAGAGGAATAGATGATTTACCAGAGTCTTCTTCGCCAGAGACATTGGCTGAGGACCCGGAGAAACAAACCCCGAGCGATTTTGATGAAAAGGAGGACATCGCTCCGCTGGGATCACACCCACTGAGATCACCACCGTTGAGGTCACCCAGAGTTCCGTGGACTGGTACGGATCGAGACAAGCATCTGAGTGTGGAGTCTGCTGCGGATAAGTACAAGCGGGAGTCTGTCGAGACGGGCTGTCCTCGTTGTTCGACTATATCTACCCAGACGGAACAAACGAATGAACCCGATGGAACGTATATCGATCCTACGAACTATGATCTGGACGTCCACGATGAGCGTCATCCACGATTCCTCACACCACCGCCAGGTTCGGTGGAGATTGAACGTGAACGACCGGATACCTTCCGCGGGCTGACTGACGCCTCTGCGGTATCCGCTACGACGATTGGAGGAGCCTCGAGGACGACTGTTGGAGGAGCTTCGAGGAGGAGTTTACCATCTCTGAGGAGAAAGGAGACGAAGCTAGCGCAAAAGGAGGCACATCCTTGGTAGGTCCTGATGTGTTGATGTGAGTATGGCTTTGAGCTTACGCAAGATTCTAGGCAACATCTGGGAATCACACTCGGCCTTCCCATGATTCTCCTTTTTGACCTTGTCGTCCCTTGCATTATTTACTACGTCTGGTACATCAATGTCGGCCGACGCTGGCGAAAGAATTGCGAAAGAACTCATCCCAACGGGAACTGTCCCACCCCTCGACCTCAATACGACGAGGAAATTCTCGGCTATGCCATTATCAGTTTCGGTTTTGGAGAGATTTGGATTCTAGGAGCTCGAGTGCACAGATTATTCTTCCATCGAGATGACTGTGCACCTTTACTCTCGAGAAGTAAATGGGAGCTAGATGCCACTTCTTGGGTCTATGGCGTCGCAGTTCTCATGGCGCTCATTCCATTCGTTGTAGGATCCTCGCTCGAGATTCCGATTCTGTATCTCTACAGTCCGGCATTCATTATGGTTTTCTTGCTGATCTTGATGGTCATCACCTTGATACCTTTCCCGACTCCTATCGGGATCAATTCGTCTCCGAGAGGAACTCGTCTACGACCTTTCATCTACTATGCCGCCGAGGATTTCATCGCTGTGGATGGACTTCAGGATCGGGAATTCCGGGTGCGGTATAACGAGCGCTACGAAACGAATAAGATGTTTCGAAGGTTTTTCTTGTACCTGACGATGTGGTGGATGTGTGGCATCATTGTGTATGTGGGATGCTTATCGGCTGTGATTTGGAATTGTGAATTCCATGTTGCTTTTGGGTTGTCTTTGGGAGTGTTGTTTAGTTATATCATTGTTTGGGCGATTAGCACGGCTATCTTTGTGAATTGGGAGATGAAGAGGGAGCACAAGGCTTACGAGGCTGAGGAGATTGAGTCGTAGCGAGGGATGAGTCCAATGTTAGAGTCACGTGTATTCTATCGAGATGATGAAGATAAGGAAATGGCTCAATTCAACGTTGTACATCGGATTGATTGTTATCGTCCAGACACATCGGCACATGGTGGTTTACATACGCACGCACGCGCACACGCACACGGATGATGATCGACGGCTTGGACTTGAGCCGCAACAGAGCGTGCAAGTGATCGACGGTGGGACAAAAAATGTCTCCACCTGACGCCATCGTCACGAAATTTGGCCGTCAACAAAGACAACACCTTGCGGGCTTTCGCCGTGCGTAATCTCATGGAAGATATTCTACGGCGGGAACGGTTTCTCTCCTATTTCTTTCTTTTCCTTCGTGTCTTCCACACCGGAGTGAGAGCAAGGTGAGAGAAGCGATAGGAGATAGAAGAAGAAGAAGAAGAAGAGGTACACCTTCTCCGCAATCTAGTTCAAGGTATCTGCAACCCACCATCACCCGCTCGACTGCAAGTGGAGCAGCCCCAGTCTCCAAGACACCTGGTCCTGGTCCTGGTCCTGGTCTTAGTCGGGTCCTGGTCACGCCCTCGCGGTGTCTTTCTGTCTGAAAGTGAAGAACAAACAGCTGACTGACTCGCCACAGCCATTACAACTAAAAAGAAAGTAAACAAAAACAACAAACTTCTTCAGTCACGCTCGGCTCGCGGAAGAACAACCCAACATACCTTACTCCGATATCCGCCGCCAACATCCACCCACCACTACCACCACCACCCTAACCACCACCGCCGCCATGGGAGCCAGCGAATTCGTCGACCTGATCAAGCCCCTAGGCGATCGTCTATCCATCTACGACCCAACCTCACTCCCGACCTCGCAACCCAAAAACGACGCCCTCGACCCCGCCAAAGGCGTTCCCCAAAACTTCATCGACGCCATGCAAGTCCGCGAAGAAGTCTACGTGCGCGAGCAGAAAATCCCTCTAGAAAACGAACTCGACGAAGACGATGCGAGATCTTTCCACTGGGTCGTCTATGCTTCCATCCCCGCAAAAGCAGCAACGACCACGAATGGTGGTGTGAGACGCACGAGCACGTCTACGAAGATTCCTATCGGGACTATTCGGCTTGTTCCGCCTCCGCATCCTCCTCATGCTCATACTGCTGAGGGAAAGCCCCACGCGAATGGGAATGGGAATGGGAATGAGGGAGGAGAGGCGTATATCAAGCTGGGGAGATTGGCTGTTATCAAGGAGTTTCGCAAAGCGGGCATTTCGAAATTGTTGATTGAGACTGCGCTTGCTTTTGCGAGGGAACATCCTTATGAGGTGGGACCTCAGATGGATCTTTCCGAGGCGCTGCATAAAGGGATTGCTATGAATTTCAAGGGATTGGTGTTGGTGCATTCGCAGGTTGGAGTTGTCAAGGTTTGGAAGAGGTATGGGTTTGAGGTTGATGAGGGCTTGGGGAAGTGGATGGAGGAGGGAATCGAGCATGTGGGCATGTGGAAGAGGGTCGATGTGAGCAATGGGAGGCGGAATAGTAAGTTGTGGACGCAGGGACACTCGGTTGATTGAGAGATTCTGGAGAGGGTTGGGGAAATGTGGATGAATGTGCATTACAAATGGGTGAAGGGCGTTTTTGGGATTGGGTATACCCGGTTGTAGGTGGCGTATGGGATAGAGATAGGTGTGCATATGAGCATGATATGGGCTGTTCATAGCGGATCCGTGAGAAGCAACTCCTTCGTACCCGACTGTTGGTCAAGAAGGTCGCTTGCAATCAGAAGGGCGGTCTCAAAAGGATATTCCGATTGGTGAAGTTCCTCAACACATAACATCTGAGCGTAATGAGTGAGAGTAAGATCACTACAGAACCTAAGTGATGAGCTGATTTCAGATTTTCTGTAGATCCGATTAGTTCAGCTTGTGAAAGGGTCTCAGACTTCAATCCTCGCTCCCCCGATCCTTCGAGGCATCCTATTTCTATCTCGACAAAAGTCCTCGACATGAGCACTCATAGCCACTCGCCGATATGAAGTGGCGACGAGCTCGCTACTGGGAACATGCCGCAAGGTAAAGCCCATCTGCTCTGCCATCATTGCAGTACGCGAAGCGAGCGTCAAGTCTCAACTTCTTTCCCAGACTGGACGGAGACAAGATCATGAGCATTTCTTGACAGGAAAGCAGTAACGATATTGGCATAGCCTGCTATTGCACTTGCAACTGAGTGTGAGATGTATGGACCTTTGAGCAACAGAAAGAGGAAGGCCCGATAGCAGATCAGACTTCACCTCTTAGACCGCTGATCTTACACCATTCTCGCAGGACATATTGATCTCCTGAGTCCTGTACGAACTCGGTCGACGGTCACACTCACATGAGATGTGGGTATCGTATGAACGGACCTCGTAGAAGTGGTTCTGATGTGTCAAGTTGTCAACTGCGTAGTTTGACTTTGCATTGTTTGAGCTTGAACTGTGGGATGTGTTCTTCGATTCTTCCAGACGTCTACATCAATGTTCCTCTAGGCTTTCCCAATTCAGTAGGGAAGACCCGATATGGTCGTTATATGTTTGCAGATACAGACATCGCGCCGAGTTAACTTCACTCAAGATCCCATCTGGTCCAGCTACGCCTACAGACTTCGACAATGTCTCACCGCAAAGGTGTATGATGCCGACGGAGCCGGACTGAGAGGAAAGTTACTTTGCAAAGGCCACACTCTACTGAGTCTACTCTCCGCTTCAGCAACTACGACGTTGATGTTACAAAGTCCGTTGGTGTGCCGCAACCACTTTCTCCTGTGCCTCATTTGATCCCGAGCCGAAGAATACGAACAAGGAGACTTTCTTCTGCATATGAAAGACGCAGTTCCTGGCCGCCCAGGAACAATCAGAACGCTCCCATGCATAACCTCATACCCGTTCTGCGAAACCTAGCCCTCATACGCCCATCAGAAGTCATTCGAAACCCCGATCCATTCCTTTGCGCAGCATACGACCTGGTCCTCGTGCTCCTTGTCATCGACAATTTCTTCTATTGGCTCATCAGCAACGATGAGAGTATCAAGCCTCCAACTGCTTTCAATCTTATGGGCCCTGCCTATCTCCTCTGGTGCCACACCGCTTACGGAAGAGCAGCTACCAGACCGATGGACTAGCTACGATCTCACCCCCAACTCGACGGAGTCCTTCCCTCCTAATTAGGATTACAATCCGCCCTGTTGGGATTCTCATCGGACTTGGGTTTGCAACCTTTTCCTTGCTCGGCGCAGTACTGATTCTATAACAAACGCAAACCCGCGAATGTTAGTTCCGACTCTTGCTTGCGATCAATCGGATTATAAAGAGGGCGTCTTACGATATTCGCACCACATGGTACAGAAGGCTGACCTACATCAGCACCATTTGGGATGCACATTCCGAATTCGCCGCTGTCAGGCCCGTTGTCGCAGTTCTGGTGACAATTGATTAGCGAAGTACGACAGAAGAGATGGGGATTTTGGAGAATGGTACGAACAAACCATGCGTGGCTTGTAGCTAGGAGGGAGAAACACGTGGCGAGGGAGAGGAATTTCATCGTGTGTAGTGATTGTTGTGGATGAGAAAAGTGTTTTGGCAGTTTCAATGCTCGTGAGACCAAGGACGGGAATGGGTTTTATGTCTGATTTGACAAGATATTCTTGACAAGTCCATGCAGACCAACTTCCTTCTTGGACTGCTCCTTGGCAGTTTCGGCATACACAAGGCGAAGAGATTCAAAGGGGTATTGCCTAGTCTTGGCGTCATGTGCGTAGTCTAGTTCATCTTCACGCAACGTTCATTAGGGAGGCATGGCCATGGAGGAGTGCCTTCTGCAGTTTCAAAGAAGAGCTGCCTGCCTTTGCGTAACTCAGAGACCGGAGCGGGAGTGTAGATGTCTGGCTTTGCTGATCAATAATTTCGTGTGAATGCGGCGATTGGCAACTTGAAACCGTACACCAGGTTTCCGCTGTCATGTCTCGAGGCCCGACGTCGGGTAGGAGAGAACCTCAGACTTGGCATCATGTGATTGTGATTCGGCCAGGTACATACAGCGCCTTCACGCATCGGAGTAGAGTCCGCCAAGTACCTCGATTCTAGCCTTTGTCGTATACAGTGCGGGTATCAGTGTGGAAATCCCTAGTCGCACCAATCAGTCGCGGTAGCTTGAGGTTGCCAGGGCTAGTATTTCGCAGGGCTGGTACAAGAAGGATGTTACTCCTTTGCGTGAAGGCGCTGTGGAGATTAATGAACAAAGTCAAGGAGGTCCCTCTGCCTTTTCGTAGTCTCGTGGCCTAGATTGGAATGTTGAAGTCAACTCGGCGCGATGCTTGAATCTGGAAGTGATCAGTGACGATGATGGACATGGCTGCTGAAGATATTGGAGGGAGAGGGGTGGAGTTTGACTTCGGTTCGATTGTAAGGACTCTCTTGTCCCGGCCACGCATATCTTATGTACCCATATTCTGCAGCTGACACCCACGGTTCACACGCGCAAATTGCCGTATTACTCCTACAGCAAGCAACAAAATGTTATAGTTCTCCAGAAACGCCTCGCCAAAGTACGCAGCAATCTTAAGCAAAATTGTAAAGCATCATCCCCGAAGCAGCAAGCAGCGGCGCCTGTAGCTCCAAGCGATCCTGATTATCGCGGTTCAGGGTGCTCTTCCAGCCGATCTCTCTCTCTCACAGCACTCTCCTTTGAACAATCCCGCCTTAAGATTCCTACACTTAGATGACAGCCCATTCCAGCACTTCAAGCGCCATCAACACTAGCAACAGCGTACTCGGGAAGATAACCACCACATAGCTCGCAACCAATAAACTGCTCATAGCTCCCATAAACACACCATTGATTTGGCAGATTTGTGCAAGCTGCAATGCGCTCGGCGCACCCGTCAACAAGAAACATACAATGATGAAAATCGGATCGTCCAAGATGCTGACGGGGATGAACTTGGCCGTCAAAGCAAGGACAGGCGCCATTACGATTACTGGCAATACCATTCTTGACAAAAGAGAGGCGTAGAGGAGTTTCCGTTCCTCTTTCTTCTCCGATTCAGAAGTCGCGAGCTGGTCCTGAGGGAGCGTACTCCGGGCAAGGTTGGCGCCTAGCACAACTAGGATTAGAGGGACGGCGACATTTCCACTCTGTTGAACAGCGCGAACGACGGAGTTGTTGATTAGAGTTCCTGGGGTGAAGAACAAGCGCTGGAGATCTGGGATGGAAGCTACGATGAGAGCTGCCAACATTGCCCACAGTGGTGGATTCATTTGTCGCCAGACGCCTTGCAGAAAGACGGAGAGGTAGTGGCCGATGACTGAGAGGACTTTCTGCACGGGATGAGGCAGGCCGCGGAAGAGGTTGTGGAAGAATGTGCCCATGGTCGTGGTAATTCGTCTGCTGATGCGGACTACAGTCGTCTTGGTACGGTAGAGGGGAGCTTTCCAGCCTGTTTTATGCTGGGAATCGCCGAGCATGTTGGAAGAGGGTGCTCGGGAGAAGTTGGGGAAGACAGTCATTGATCTTGTGCTGGATGAGTCGTCTGGAGAATCGTCGATGAGGTTTCGTGGTTCGGTGTTGATGTTATTGCCGGTCGCAGCGGGGATGATTTCGTGCTCATGGAAGTCTTCTCTCGACCTCGTACTAGAGACCGAGTTGAAACCTGAATCATGAGCGCTGTTGGCAAGTTTGCCGTTGGAGTGGTGTTCCTCTTCTGGTTCGTCGGTGTACTGGCCTTCTTCAATACTGCGATTCTCCTCTGCGGCCAATGCTCTCTCATCCTCTTCGTATGCAGATGCCGGCTTCAGCAGGACACTGTATCCCCACGTCCATCGTAAGAGTTGTCCAAGTTGCTGGAAAATGAGCAGGTAGAGGATACCTCTCGCGGCAACTTCATCGTCATTATCTCCAGGCACCTGGTCCCAATGCAGGCCTTGAATAGTCTTGCTCAGACTCAGCACCAAAGATATAGGCAGCGAGTTTGAGTTTCCAAACACACCCATGGCCAGCACAAAGTTCTTCTGCATCTTCTTATCTTTCCTGAAAAACCCAAACACCTTGGCCATCAACATGGCACAGCAAAACGAGACCAGAGTCTGAGCGACGAAGATGAAGGGAATGACGACCAGATCGGCGAGTTTGTCGGCGTTCAACTGGCTGGCCAGCTTGGTGAAGATCAAACAAGGTGTGAAGATCATCGTGTTGAGTTCGGCGAGGAACTTCTGGCTGTTTGCATCGAACATGCCCGTGATGGCGACGAGGTATCCCGGGAGCGCGACGAAGACGACCTCCAAGACTGCTTCGCTGACAAGACCGGCCAGATTGAAGAAGTCCGGGTGGGAATCATGAGCGGCGAGGGAGCCCATTGTAGCGTTGGCGACGGCGTCCCAGATGGGAAACTCGGCGTCGAAGGATGCGGCGGGATCGAGGCCTCTGCGCTGTTTGAAGCCGATGAGCGACGCGCTGGCTAGCTCGCGCATTCGAAAGCTCTTTGGATGTGTGAAGAAGGACATTCTGGGCTGATGCTCTGTCGGGAGAGGCGGATTACTTGGGTCAAGTCACGGAATATCACGCTACGACCAGGAGTCGGCCGGGGTAGGTCAGGTCAGGGCAGGGCAGGTCAGGTACTGGGCGCCTGGGGAAGAATCCTGGATGACGGGGTGTGGTGGGAGCAATCGCCTGCAGCTCAGACGATGCTGGCGTGTAAAAGATTATAACGAGGTGAAGTGAGGTGAACTGCAAATTCCCAAGTGGTCAAGGCAAAGGACAAAGCCACCTCGTGGCGGCTGCGGGCATGGATAAGGCAGTTCTAGATAACAAAGAGGATGGCGTGGAGGTGATGGCGCCAAGCAAGATAGAACTACTTTAGACTTTATCAGGTTTCGTTGAGACTTCACAGCCACAAACTGTTCTAGATCGTCCACTTATTTATGCTGTGCTGGCATGAGAGAAGCCGTCACTCGATGTATGGCAGAGTGATACAGAATGAACATCTTGCCTGTTCTTCAAATCTCGAGCGATACAGTCCACCGACCCTATCAGCTCGTAGAAGGTGTACGTCAACAGCGACGACTTTCCGCGGGAGGTGGATCGTCATCGCCATGCTACCAAGGTCGATCTTATCTTTCCATCTCTCGGCTTCAACTTGGAGGAACAAATGAGATATCTGGTCTACATCGATATCATTCGCGATCAAAATTTGCATAGTCCTACACTACAGAAGGAGCTCCATATGAGTGTCTAGCATTCTCGTTGATGACAGGGAAGATTGAAAAGTGGATTGATATGTTTCTCTTTCTCTTCTTGATCTGCTGTGGCTGTGGCTGGGCACCCACGTGGGCGATGAATAGGCTCGAACTTCCGTACGGTTCATCTTCATCGATCCTTAACCTCAACCTCACGTCTCGTTTTTTGCTGCTTGGGTATTGAGACGAAGTGCTTATGTGCTTTGGGAGGACTTGAATGATGTTCGTAGCGAAAGATTCGCGCACGCGCACCACTAATACTGACGCTTCCAGCTCGATCCGCGGAGTACGCGGCATCTGTACTCCGTAGGTTGTGAAGGTGGCAAATCGCGTGGCATCCGAGTTGCTAGGGCAGAGTTGCAAGGATTCGCTGGCGGATGAAAAACGATTATCAACCTGATATTTATATGTAGTGATTATTCCGGACCTCGCACTAGAGTGAATGCTAGCCGCTCAGAGTAAGTCCGAGTACTTTGAGCCAATAGTCCGACTTCCTTTTGCTGTAAGAAACATCAGTCACGGAGAGTGGTCCAGATACAGTTTAGATCGTACGTGGGATAACAGACGTGGGATAACAGGGCAGCCGCAACTCTTTCCCTCATAATTTGCACCGCCACTTTGTCCCCACCTGCATGAGAGACTGCGCTGCGACAGCGACAGCGACAGATCGTCACCACAGAGTCGAGATCTTTCCTTGAAGCGAGCCCAGACTTGCTTGTGCTTGTTGTCTATCGCTCTCTTTTCCTCTGCGCTACATCTGCGTGTCACGCCTCTCCTCCGCGGAGCTTCACTAGAGGGCTGTCGTGCCCATCGTGTTGAACACCACAACCATGACCGGCTCCCACGACGATAACGAGAGCCCGCGGGACTCACCCTCGCCGCCGACTTCGCCAGAGGAAGTTGCCTCTCCCCCGCCTCCGCCTGCAAACCCTTCGATCAATCGCGTCGCCTCTCCTCCACGAACTGTTTCCGACAACTCAATCCCCGCCTCAATGTCCAATATGACAGCCTCCTCAACCCCACGAGGAACACTTGATGCCGCTCGAAGACCTCCTCCAGGCCCAATGGCGCGGCCCGGTCCAGCAGGCGCATCAGCCATGTCCAATCCCGACATCATGGCCAAGATGAGAGCCTTTACTCTCTCAAGATCAGGACCGGCTGCCCCTCAACCCAATCGCGGCCCTGGTCCTGCTACGCCTGGAGGTGTCCCGTCTTCAGGCGGCCCAGCAGTAGGAGGCTTCCCGTCTAACTTCCGCATGCCACCACAGCTGGGTCGACCGGGTCCTCAGAGTGCTGCTTCTTCACCAGCTGTACCTGGCGCTAATGGCGCCCCAAAAGGCATGTCACTTGCTGAGAAGCGTGGAATGAAGATGCCTGGCGGTCTTCCAGGCGCTGCTCCTGCAGCTGGAGCTGCAACAAGTCCCACCGGGCGAAAGAAACCGGTTATGAGTCTTTCTCAGATGCACGGTGGTCCTGCTGGTGGAGAAGCAGGTGGAAACGAACCTCCCCGTCAGCAGGAAAGTGCACTGGACAAGTATGCAGGCATGATTGACATCAAGACTGGTGCTCTGAACTTCAAGGGCAAGGCGACTGTCCACGGTGACGGCATTGATTTCTCTTCTGGCAAGAGTTTTAGCATCAGCTTGGATGAAGTGGATACTTTAGATGAGCTTGGGAAGGGTAACTATGGCACTGTATACAAAGTCAGACATGCACGGCCCAAATTCCGGAAGACTGGTCAGGGTTTGGCGGGTAACAAGGCTCGTGGTCCTTTGGCGGACAGGAATGATGATCATACTCCATCTTCACCGACAAGAGCGGATGCGTTTTCAACACCGACGAACCAAACCAGTGCGCAGGCGTTTGGTCAGGGTGGCACCTCTGGTATCGTCATGGCTATGAAGGAGATGCGACTTGAATTGGACGACGCCAAATTCCAATCTATCATCATGGAGCTTGATGTTCTCCACCGATGCATATCGCCGCACATTGTCGACTTCTACGGCGCATTCTTCCAAGAAGGCGCCGTCTATATCTGCATGGAGTTCATGGACGGAGGAAGCATTGACAAACTTTACGGAGACGGTATTCCCGAAGGCGTGCTACAGAAGATTACCTACTCAACAACACTTGGATTGAAATCTTTGAAAGAAGAACACAACATCATCCATCGAGATGTCAAACCCACCAATATCTTGGTCAACTCCAAAGGACAAGTGAAGATCTGCGACTTTGGCGTTTCCGGAAATTTGGTGGCGAGCATAGCAAAGACGAACATTGGGTGTCAATCCTACATGGCCCCAGAGCGGATATCAAGTGGTGGAATGGCGCAAGCTGGTTCTTCGACGGTGCAGACATATTCCGTACAGTCTGATATCTGGTCGTTGGGGTTGACCATTATCGAGTGTGCCCTGGGAAGATATCCTTACCCTCCAGAAACCTATGACAACATCTTCTCGCAGCTTTCGGTGAGTTTTGAAATTTCTATCGCTGGTATGCCGCAAGCTTAGCTAACTGAAAACTACAGGCGATTGTCGATGGCGATCCACCAGATCTTCCTGCTGATACTTTCTCTGAAGCCGCTCGCGATTTCGTCGCGGGATGTTTGAACAAGATTCCTAAACTGAGACCTACGTACCCTATGTTGTTGCAGCACGCCTGGCTAGCAGTTCTGGACAAACCAGCTACGATTGAAGAAGAGGATGAAGAGGCTGCCGAGGAAGCTGCTGCCAATGGCGAACCTCTAGCGCAGGTCGCAAGTCCGCAATCTGCTCCGACCAAGGTTGATGATGGTGGATTCATCGATCGCGAGGTTGGGGAGTGGGTCATTGGTGCTATTGAGAGGAGGAGAAATGGGACTATGGGGAAGAGTGCGAAACCTGCTTTGCATGCTGCGCCGTTGGATGCTGCTGGTGTTGCGAGTCCGAAGGCGGTTGCTTAGGTGTGAGAGGACGGAGTGGGATGGGGTGGGTGGAAGCATAAGCGAGTGAGTTTTTATTTTATTTTCTTCTTTTTTCGGTTGTCGAGATATACACACAGAGCGGCATGGCAGAACAGTAGCGAGACGACGGAGAATTGAAAGAAGGGATGGAAAAGGGAATTGAACTGCACCGAATGGAACTTGAAGGGATGGATGGGATGATTGAAGACGTACAAAGCATAGATTGGGGTATTGGTGTAGATGATTTGGGTTCTTTATTACGGCCTGTGTGTAGAGGTGTGTGGGTAGTGTGGACTCTTTTATACCTATTTAAGAATTGGGAGAGACGGTGCAGTGACTATCTCTACGCATAGAAGCGACATGTATTCTGACCTAAACTCCATGCAAGTGGGTCCGTTAGTGGAGATGTCGAAGAAGAACATATCGGGATGAAGAGTCTGCGTGAAGAAAGAAGAGTAGGAGCCTGAACCAATTTTAGGCAAACCAATCCAACCATTTTCCTAGACTCCACAGATACCTGGATTCCAATCATGACAATTTGACACCCAGCGTTGGCATTTGAGTCCTAAATGCGCATCATAAACGATGGTCCTTTGGATGCTTAGGTAGCGAGCGCTGCGACATGCTTCAAATTCCAAATGCAGGTCTTCGACTGGTACCAAAGCCGCCGCGAAGATGGCGTCTCATCGATCGATCTCAAGATCGTGGATGCGGACGATCTCATAGATCATCCAGCCGAAGTCACAACCAAGATTTGCGACATTCTGGGGATGGTTCCAACACAGGTGAAGTTGGAAAGGGATGCGGTGCCAAAGGTTGTCTAGGAAGCCTGCGAGGTTCCAGAAAAATCTCGCCACATTCATGGACTTTACGAGCGCGGACAAAAGCAAAAGCTTGGAAGGGTGAAGTTCAGGGTTGGACTGGGCCAGCAAGGCAGAGGAGTGGAAGAAGCTATGCCCGGTTTCGAGCATTTGAGCAGCAAAAGACTTGTATGATCCTGACAGCAGAGTCAGTACGACTGCTTGTACGAGCTGAAAACTGCCATTGGTCTCCCACAACCCCCTAGTGAACGGTACTTCAGACAATTGAGCCGGGAAGCGTGATTCGTCCAGCAGTGTTTGCAATTGCGCTCGCAGATCAGAGGAGGGAGAGTTTGAGGATGGAGAATTCGGGCAGATCAAGCAGACGATGGATCTCTGTCACTCGCTGTTCGCCCGCAATTGACCAGTGCAATTCCTGAACCAAATGTGATTGTCTCTATCATGGTCATCTCGACGGACCAGAGAACGCTCGTTACAGCATTCGAACGCATTGCAGCAGAAATTCCTCCCAGTCTTCAGAAGCGAGCCTCAAGTCTTCACACCCGCTCGACATACTCGCCTGTTTCGTCTTTCTTTTCTCCCTCTCTGAACACCTCTTTCTCGACTTCACGTTGCAAGTTGACCTCCATTCCACTCTTCATCCTCTTTCTCAACTCATGTGCTTTCTGGACGGGATTCTGCGTCCTGTCTATGAAGCATAGATCGATGGATTCCAGCGTCAGTCCCGCCGTCTCGGGGAGGAAGAAGTATACAAATGGCACGAATGCGAGGTTGAAAACTGCAAAGATGATGTATGTGCGCCAGCCGATGTGGGTGATTGCGGTGGGAACAATTTCAATCACGACGAAAGAGCTGAGCCAGAGACAGGCGGTGGCAAGACCTTCGCCTTTAGCACGATGGGCCAATGGCATGATCTCGGGGCCGTAGACCTGCATTGAGTTAGTGATGGATGCATATTGGCACGATTGCCATGTTTAGAGTCGAGGACGAACCCATATGCCTCCCATGAAACCCTGGCAACATGTCAGCACAAGAATACAGCACAGATGAGGAGTGACTCACCCATGTGTAGAAGGCTTGGTAGAGGAAGATCATAGCAGCAGCTACAATTCCAGACGTATGTGTGTCGAGCGCCACCATAGCTGCAAGGACGGCCATGACTGCAGACATACCCACTGCCGTCCACATGAAGGAAATCCTGCGGCCAAGCTTCTCGATGCTCCACCACGTTCCGAACGAAGCGACGAGGAACCAGACTTGTAAGATGCCTGACAAGAGAAGTGCTGTGTCGTAGGACAGACCGACGGAGTTTTCGAATCTGATGACTTTCGGTCAGCATACTTCTTCTCTTTCTGCTGCATTCGTAGAACCGACATGTAGGTTGTGTAGTACGATACGGGCGTGCTCCCACTCCAGGCTTGACAAGCATTGAGAACACAGGCTAAGAAGACTCTTCTCCTGGAACGAACTTCGTCGTCTTTCCAAAGCTCAGACCAACCAGCTTGATTGCTCTCCAATGCGATAGCTTCCGTAATCTCGGCCACGGTTGAGGCCAGGACAGTCTCATCGACAACACCTTTGTGCGTGCTCAGAAGTCGCAGAACTTCAGTTGCCTCTACATGAAGCTCCCGTTGGAAAAGATATCTCATGCTGCTGTCAGCTTCCCATCCCAGAAATCATGGCTATCAATTTACCTGGGACTCTCCGGCATGAAGACAAGAAGCAAGCTCGTCATCAACGCAAATACAGCTTGGAAGGCCATCCTATCCAAGTCAAATGAAATCAGACCCATGCCCAACTGGAAGAAATCGACGGCATTCAACTTACGGGAACCTCCAAGCAAAACTTCCCTGCGATCCAGATATTCCATATTCCAGCCAGTAAGCGATCAGCTGTCCCAAGATCAGAAATGAGAGGGCTGACGCAACCAGTCGTCCTCGAATGTGTGTTGGACTGAGTTCAGACTGCCACATGATAATGTTGGAAACGATCAATCCTAGTCCCACTCCGGCCACAACTCTCCCTACCAGAAGCTGTGCCAGTACATAGCTAGAACACTGTAGCACGCTCCCAACACAGAGTACCAAGGCTCCAACATGTGCAATCGCTTTGCGACCGTAAGCGCCATTGAGGAAGCTTGAAGTGAGGCAGCCGAAGAGAGCGCCGACGACAAAGAGAGAGGTGACTGTTCCTTGGAGAGTGGAGTCGAGGTTGAAGGTAGATTCAAAGTTTGGGGATGTTAGGAGGCCTCCTATCACGCCGTCGTCGTAACCTAGAGGCAGGCTGTGATAAGCAGATTTCTCTAGTATTCCTTCAAGGTGCAAGACAAGAGATACCAAAAAGGATGAAACCCATGCCCGCAGAACAGGTTATACCTGCGAGCAGGCCATTGCCTTTCAAGCCTAGGTATGGCATGTTGGTGGTGCTCTGTTTCGCGATAGTTCGCAGAGAGTGTATTGAGAGAAGACGAGAGTTGGTGAAGAAGATCACAGATATATGTCTGGTATGTTGGCTGTGGTCGATTGGGTATCATCCCACGTGGACTCACGATGCAGGTCCTTTTGCATGTTCCTTGTAGGTCTCTTGTCTCTTCAGGCTTGCCCGATCCTGGCGACCCCAAACCCCAGACTCTGGGGAAATGCGGGGTTTGCGGGGTGCCTTGCCCTTTGGGGGTCAACAAGAGTCGTAACACCGTGACGAATGTTCAGATCCCCCAAGTCACTGAGAAACGAGTCTCTCTGCTCTCTGGACCTTCCTTCTCGTAACACGATGCCTCGTCTCGGGGTCGCATTGCTTTCACATTTCTGGCCATCCCTTCTCTGCCGAAGCAAGCTTCCTCCCTAGGAGCAACAAAGTCTCCAGCTGCTCCTGGTGCTTCTCTAGCCTGTACTCCGCACGACGTATGTACCCAACATGATTTCGAGTCACCTCACACAGAACCGGCTGCCCTCTCGCAACCTTTCCAGAATGCCTCCCCACACTGTCTGTTCAGGTTCAAGTTAGCTCGGCACTTTGAGATCAACCTCATCCTCTATTGTTTGCAGTCCTGAAAGCCTACGCATGCCATGGTGCTTCAGATCATGCCGACAAGGCCCACACGATCTACAATCCCTCGTGATGCATCATTAGAGAAGGCCACGCGATTCTTATCCCACGCCATCGAATTTGACTGCGCATCGATCGAAGACCCATCGACGACCATTCTTCCGTCACGAGCATAACAAACCTCAAGGCGGTAGTTCTGCTTCTTGCTGTTATACCTCCAGTTCTGCTTCTTGGTATCACGGCCACGAGCGAGGCCATGCGCATACAGTGACTCCATTGCTAGGTCAAAGGAAGGAAAGACTGTCTCTGGTGGCCGGATTTGCGTCAACATTCGGTGTAGGTTCTGGTCCCGGTTCTGGCTCTTCCTCATCACTGACATCAACTTCAACAGGTTCAGAAGCGACACCCCCAGCGCCATTTCCACCAGTTTTCAACGACCCTTGAATTAACAAGACCATCTTCTTCATCGAGAGCAGCTCCTGCACGCTCTCTACACGCTTTGGCCCTCATCTCGGCGAGAGACAGTCCATTGTCGGATTCCGCGTCCATTTCCCACCTCTTCGCCGTCGGGGATACCTACAACGTCCGGATCCTCCACCGCGGTGGGTGGCAGGCCAGCGGCGCCATCGAGAAACACCTGATTGTAGGAGGACGGCGGTACTGGCATGGCCGGAGCGCCCACCGGAGCGGCAGCGACAAGGACACCTTCTTAAGAGATACAATGAAGACGTGGGATTGATGGGATTAATGGTATTGCCGGCGACCGGCGACGCCTTGACGCGCCCAGAAAGAGACGATTCTACCGCCGTGCTTGGCGGGATACGTCACTGGACTGCGCCGAAGTCATATTGAAATCAGGTCTATACGTAAGCGTACCGACATCGGTACCGTGATATAAGTAAGGGCTTATCCCTATAGATTAATAACTTAATCTAATAGCTTATAATCTTTAATAGGTTATAAGCCCGGACTATACTTCCGCGGTATATAAATACTAAATTTACTTATTACTATTATAAGCCCTATATAAACTAATCGTTATACTAGTCTCTATACTTCTTCTCTATACTTCTTCTCTGTATTCTCTATAAAAGTCCTATATTAATTAGGTCGCTACGGCGAAGGTATAACGCTACTATTTTAGAAAACCTTACTACTTTTTAGGACCTAGAACGCTTAACTTTTAATTAAACTTACTTTTTACTACGAGATAGGATATAAGAACTAGAACGTTAATAAGCTAAAATTAACTAAGTACTAAGAAATTTACCTTATACGAAGAGTTTTTAGTAAACTATCGTCTTAATATAAAGTTCGGTACTTAAAAATTTAATTCTAGATATATTAGTATTACTAAGGATATTCGCTACTTTACTAAGGGTATTTACTACTTTACCGAGGGTATTCGCTACTTTACCGAGTAACTAATATATATTTAGTTACTAAGTACCGAGTTTTACTATAGCTAAGATACTAGTAGACGAAACGCCTAAATAGGCTATAGCCTATAAGTAAAGATAACGCGATTATACTTAAACTTACCGAGATAAGAAGAAATAGCGAAATTAACGTAATACGCCTATTATAGGACTCTAGACCTTTTTTATATAAATAATTCCCTAAATACCTAGGCGCTCGACTAGTAAGTAATAGGCTAATATTATTTAATATTAATTTAGATAGTATATCGAAGACTACTCTAGCGACTCTAAATCCTTAAGTTAAGTTATCGAAGAAAAAACGCGCTAAATTGTCGTCTAAGACGCGTCCTAACCTTACCGAAGACGTTAAAAGTAGTAAGAGGGCTCTACCTATATCGACTACCGCTATAGACTTAGCT
>KZ110279.1:550-22020 GCA_002116395.1 Ramularia endophylla | reverse complement strand
GAGGAGGAGGCAGGGGTTTTGAGGAGGGGTGGATGCGGGAGATTGTTTGTTCTTACGAAGGGGGGAGAGTTGTTACTTTCATGAAGTCAAGTCCGTAGCCTGAGAACTGCCCTCTATAATCCGATCAGGTTTGACATTCTTGAAGTGCTTCTGAGCTCGCATTCTGAGGCGGTCTCCCATGAGTAAAGCAGATGCCCGGTCCATTAATTTTCCGCCGCTTTCGACATTTGTGCGGCTCGTGACGAGTGTTGTCCGGCTTGGAACCGGTTTGACAGCAGACTCTCTGGCAGCTTCGAGGTACTCTCTCGTTGTTTTGCGGTATGCTTCTACAGTGGCTGTATAGGCAGCTAGCGGGGTCATTGGTTCGTCATGCTTTCTTGGAGTCCATCGGCTGTCGATCTGAGATTTGGGAACGCCGTTGGAGGAGTTGTCGTTGGGTGAATGTTCGTCCTGTGAATGTTGGACATTTTCCATGTCGTGGAGTGAATGTTCTTCTTGTGAGCTTTCGGCCTTTTTCTCGTTGCTATCGTGCGTTGTGTATGGTATGTTCATTCTCTTTGGACGTTTTGACTATATGTACGACCAAGCAAACGATCACGAAAATTCGTAGATTGCGCACAGAGTTTCTCATTTATTTTGTTAGTGGGAGAGTCATGATATAAAGAATGTGTAGGTGCAGTTCCTTAATAGGAATTCCGACTGGGCTTGGAGACTGAGATTCTTGGGAATGGGTATGGAGCCGGAGATCCACATGTTGGGGTCAAAACTGGGATCGTAGATTTAAAGTATTGTCGGAACCACGCGGATGTTATGGTGAGCATTGTTCGACCAATACGGAGAGAACCTAGGTTGCACGACTCAAAGGCAGCTGCTAAAGTTTGGCGATGGTCAATACTGTAACTTTATGATGTGGCAGTAGGATCCGTCATGAAATTGTAATAGCAGAGCAAAGCAGTTGGATGGCTCGTCCACTGTGCGGTGCATAGAATATTCAGGGGTACGTGGTCAAGTAGAGAACTTAGCTCGATTTAACGACCTTACTTTATTACCGAGACCTGCTTTAGCGAGCTAAAAGTCAAACGAAAATATAAGAGCATCATCCCTCCCAGTGGTCGAAAAAGTATGATCATGTCTCCACTTGAGAAAAGTCTTGGCAAACTCAAGTAAGTGAATAAATCACGCTCTCTAATCATCTAGTAAGACAGCACTAAGGGTAACGGCAGACCCCGCCGAACCTTAGCCTCGACCAAATGAACATATATAACTACTCTGATTTGTGAAGTTCTAAGCTTACGTGGCTAAGTGGTAGAAAAGGGGCACCACTTAGCTAAGTGGAAAGAAACCTACTTCGGTGGTAGGAAATACGCTTAGGAAATACACTTGGGAAATACACTTGTTGAATACAGAAATCAACCTAGATAGGAACAACGGATGTTAGTTGCGAACTGCTTTCAACTAATGCTTCTACTCCGATTAATGCATAGGGGATAACATTGATCAATAAGCACGGAGAATAATCTTTTTGCTACTTTCTTTTATACTTAGATATATTGTGCCTTCGTCTTACCAACCATACAATCCGTGACTAGGAGTCTTAAAGTTACAACCTAGCGCTCGGTGGTAGCATCTCAAGAAAACCTCGAAAGTGCTTTTATTAGGTACATTCAGTTCTCATCACTATTAGATGTTAATTGAAAGTGTCGGAACGATCGGTTAAATATCAAACCAAGTACTTACATTCGACAATTCAGAGCCAAAACATAAGTGATACAACCATTAAGTACTTTTAGAAAATGCCACCAACTTTTATAACAATATTGAGCCATGAATCTCATGAAATTCTCGAAATGCATGGTATAAGCCATGCTCAAACCAGGCTGAAGAACACATCATCTATGATTTCTCCTGTTCCGCACGTTCTATCATTCTCTAACAGTCAAACAGAACTTAACAGTTCGATGTAGTAGATACCCCAATTCCATAGTAATCATCTCCATTGTTAACCTCACTAGGAATGTCCGACTCCGAAGCATATGAGCCAGAGCACGAGCTGCAAAATCAATTTTAGTACATTGATCACGAAGTACCCCTGAATAGTTAAGTCGAGTAGTGAAACGTACCTAATAGTCAAAGTCCCGCAAGTCGTCTTCCTAGAGTAAACACTATAAGGCAAAGCATTCGCAATGCTGTGTGTGTGCTAGCAAATTGGGTCGTCTATGTCTCTAGGCACGTACGATCCAATCATGCCGCCATCAGCACCGTAGACGTCGATGCCGTTGGTTCCGGTCATAGCACCTCCGCCAATTCCTCCGCCGGCGGTGTTAGAGGTTAGGTAGTAGACGGCACGGCATTGGGCTGCGTTTGCTAGGTAAGGCAGGGTAGAAAGAGCCATTATGAGGAGTAGGGTTTGCTACATTAGTTGAAAGCAGTTCGCAACTAACATCCGTTGTTCCTGTCTAGGTTGATTTCTGTATTCAACAAGTGTATTTCCCAAGTGTATTTCCTAAGCGTATTTCCTACCACCGAAGTAGGTTTCTTTCCACTCAGCTAAGTGGTGCCCCTTTTCTACCACTTAGCTACGTAAGCTTAGAACTTTATAAGACTCAACACGAATCGCAACAATATCTGGCTTCTTGAATGTGTTAGAAACCCGCTCCTTCAATCATAGTCTGTGTAAAGATGAAGAATGGCACCACAGAAGCAAGATTCGTAGCGTTCAGTGCTGGTGGTAGCTTGTCGATCGCCAAAGGAAGAAGCTAAGCAGAGAGACGTGGGGGTGCACCTAGGGCATTGTCCTTTGAAGTGGCGAGCTTGGTATGCTTATACGGAATGGTCACATACAGTAGGGCATATAACATAGACTAAAGTGTTCCGCGTCAGTTTACCCCATATTCATTGACGCTAGCGTGGAAATCCTGTAATACGATTGCAGTTAGCGCGGTGTTGGTGAATGGTGGGGCGAAGGATCGTTGGAGAATCAACGAATTTTTCGGTGCGATTGGTGTTCCTGGCTGCTTGGTCAAAGACGACGTGCGCAATAATCGTCCGATCTGATGAGAGGCAGACCGTGAACGCAGTTGTTGGTGTAGTGGATCTCGGTTCTGGTGTTGGAATCCTTTCGGTGCCGAGTGAACCTCATCCGCAATTTCACCGCCTCTTTCATCACACTCTCATCATCTTTTTGGATGATGGATACTCATCGTATCGGCCTGGTGGTACCATAGCACATAGGACTGGTGCGCAGCGTTATCGCCGTCATCACTCTGTTCGACTCTTCTTGTGATGGATGCCTCATACAGCCACGACCCAAAACATGCCAATCAATATACACCCCCGTTGTTCTCTCAATACCTGCTTACTTTTCATCATCCTCTTGATCAGACACTATTCGATCTTTCGACATCTTTCTCGAACTTCGTCCACAGATCAAGTGCTGTTCATAGCGTATAGAGAGAGCGTATGGAGAGGATTAATCCATCGCAACGGGCTTTCGTTCAGGACGCCACCAGGTAGCAACGGCAGCGTACATAGAGGAGTTCATTCATCGCAACGGGCTTTCTTCCAGAAACTCACAGGTGGCAAAGACAGTACAGCCAGCCACACGTACCTTGATCCATGTACATTCTTCCAGTTGAGCCGGCTTTCCATCAGGTGCCTATATAGAGTCAGGAAACTTCATTGGCCCTTGCCATTGCCTGACCTTCTTGCCAAACAGTTGCAGAAAAAGGGGTATAAGCATCGCTGCTACAGTAATCGCGCACTGTGTTCCTAGCGCCACCGCAGCTCCAGACCTTGTCACCCAATTTATCTCAATGTATGTCGCCTGATTAACAGTATTAGTATATGTATACCGTCAGCCTTGCGCCACGAGAGTCCGTACCATGAAGCCGCCAAGAGTCCGACCGACACAGATCCAGGCTCCAACCTCACCGCTTCCTTCGGGATAGCTGTCCAGTAAGTACGCATTGATAGCAGTAGTGGCTATCATGATACCGACGACTTGCATCGCCCCAAAGACAGCGAGGTATGGCCATGGCCATATGTGCTGCAGTGCAAACCCGAGTACTAGGATCCCGACAGCCATCAATACGCCAGCAAGGTAAGATATGATCAGTCGTGCTTCAGGATCGAACCGGCCCGCATGACGTTTGGCGTAGTATGAGGCTACCATGTCATGGATCCAGTGCCCTCCTACGTCCCCAAGGACTGCACCAACGATTCCGAAGAAGTAGAACAGCCCAAGGCTCTTGTATCCAAAGCCGTAGAAACCTGTCAGCCAGGTTGATATGGTAGCATTGACACCGATGATCCAAGCGAAGTTGAGCAAGTAGTAGATAACGATCAGTAGCACAGGGAGTTTGGTGATTGCGATGGCCGGACGCATGATCGAGCGGAGGAACGTGCCACGAGGATGTCTTTCGATGCCGACAAGGCGAAGGAGGCGATTTTTCCAGCGTGGCTGCTGAGATGCGGGAAGGCTGCGATTGTAGTATGTCTCATCCACGAAAGCGAGCAGTAGGATCAGGCCCACTGCGTTTAGGATAGAGTAGATCCAGTAGCACCACCGCCAGCTGAGTTTCCAGTTCACAAAGGCTGCGGTAAAGGGGCCGAGATAAGGAGAAAGAATGATGGCTCCAGACCAAAGATTGATCTTGCGAGCACGTTCGTGGAAAAAGAACATGTCTTTGATCCACATCAGACCTCCTGCTTGGGCAGCGATCGCAAAGAAGCCATTCAAGATTCTGGCAGCCAGGAATGAGTCGAAGGACTTCGCAGCTGCGCACCAGATGCCTGTTCCGAGAGCAAGGAGTTGCCAGAAAAGCAGTACGGGCAATCGACCGAAATATTCCGAAAGAGCGATTGTGAAGAGTCCTCCAGCGCCGAGGCAAAAGAGGTTCCCAACGAGGTTGTGCTGTACGGTGTTCTCTGAGAGACCCCATTCACTGCTCTGTCAGTGTTTGTGTTCCCCGTTATCAGAGCATCGACTTACGTGGCTTGCGGTATGAGGGTGACTGCACCCAGGCTGCTGCCAAAGTCTGGGAGGAAGGCCAAGACGGCTATGACAAACAATATAGTGTGCTTCTTACGGCTGGTCCAGTTCAATGGGTCGTTCGAGCTATTGGTAGGTTGTGGAATGAGCACAGTATGTCCATCTTCTGCGGTCCTGAGATGGTTGTCATCGCCGAAATCGTGGGCATCGACGAAGTACCCATCGTTAGCATTCTCCACCGCATGGGCCGCATCTTGAGACTCAGCAGTTGGTGAACCCTTTTCTGCTGCAATATCGCTCGCCATGGCGAGATCCTCCTTAATTCTGCAGTGCTTCCCTCTGAGCTCTGGATATGCAGAGGGGAGAACGATTGCGGCTTACAGGGTCAGTGCACGTATTCTGACATCTTGAATGCCGACACGGCCGATAACCATGATGAGTGACTCGAGTGATCATTCGCCAGATGTAAGGAGGTGGGTCGGGGTTATAGAGTTCTGACTAGCGCTGCATGCTCTCACCAAGCTCATGTTGATCTTTGCTGAGGCAGGAAAGTCTTGCGTGTCTTCCACGCTTACACATGAACCTTCGACAACCAATCGGCTTTGGCACGCCGCACAGGTGCGAGCATGGCAACCGAATATCCGGAGAACCATAGATACTAAAGTTCCATGAATGTAGAGCTGAGCACCTTGCAAAAGCACCACTGGTTCTTTTACTGTAAAGATGACAGTCCTTGATGCCCTGGAACGAGTGCGTGCTGCCGCGGAAGCAGATGCCACAGGAGACCCAGCTGCACACAAGACTCTGCTCGATGAGATACACAAGCTCAGGCTTGCTGCTGAAACTCCTGCCGAGAAGTGTATGCGGAAGAGGTTCGAGATTCTTGATAACTTATGCATCCGGGTTGCATTGGAGCTTGGAATCCTGCAGGCGATTGCAGCCAAGAAGGGCAGTGTAGTATCGGCGGCCCAGTTGTCTCGAGAGACCGGGGCTGACGAGTTGATGATCTGTACGTCCTTAATGTGAAAGCAGCTTGTGAAGATTTGGCATTGACAAGCAGCCTTCAGGCCGCATTATGAGGCTGGTGACCTACAACGGCGTATGCGAGGAGACTGGGTATGGCGAGTATGCTGGCAATGATACGACAGCTGCCATCACAACCAAAGGATATATTGGTGGAGAAAAGCATCAGTAGGTGGATGCTTGAGTATTACTCCAGCGCATCGATCACGCTGACTGCAGACAGTACTGACCTTACCTTTGCCGTTGGAAGCAAGCTGATCGAAATGATTCGAAAGCAAGGTCTGTATCAGTTTCCGGAAGGTCCAGACCAGCAAACGCCTCTAGTCTATACATTCGGAATGCCGATATGGGAGCTGTTTCAGCACGATCAAGAGCAGAAGGAAGCCTTTGACGATTACATGGCTGCGCGACGGGACCCTACGACTCCTCAATGGTTCGAGGTATATCCGGCGGCCGATGAAATAAGCAGCAGCAGCCTGAAAACTGGTGACGATGCCACACTGCTTGTCGATGTTGGCGGAGGCTTCGGACATGAAATCTCCAAATTTAAGCAGAACTTCCCAAATCTGCCTGGCAAGCTGATTTTGCAGGATCTGCCAAATACGTTCGAGAACATGAAGGCTCAGCAGGCGACCCCTGAAGACATAGAGCTGCTGTCCTACGACTTCTTCACCGAACAGCCAGTCAAAGGTGCCCGGATCTACTACCTGCGAAACATTCTGCACGATTGGCCTGACAAGGAATGTGCAGCTATACTCTCGAACATGGCCAAGGCGATGGACACAGAGTACTCTAGGATCATCATCGACGATTACGTCCTGCCTGATACTGGAGCTGACAGGCGATCAGCTGGCATGGATATCTTGATGATGCTGTTTGTGTCAGGTATGGAACGGACCCAGCGTCAGTGGGAGGTGTTGCTGCATTCGGTGAATTTGGAAATCGTCCAAGTGTGGTCCGCAAAGACTGGCTCTGAATCCGTAATTGAGGCGAGAATCCGGACTTGATTGATGATGGCCTGGCGAAGGCTATCCGTCCGTTATGTAGCTCTCTCTCTGAACAGGCTGGCAATCATTGCAGCGGCTGAGTCTGTGGAGACCTGGCAGAGCCTGGTGGCTTGCACAAGGGAATTCATCATCGAGAAAGACACGATCTTTCCTCTCATCAGCCCTCGGTATACGGCTTTTCAACAAGAACGGCAATCGGCACTGATCCACGCGCGGAGGATCAGAAGGATGAAGATGTGTGATGTGTGATGGCTTCGCGGCAACCTGTTTGCCCGTTGTGGAGGCCACGTTGATTGGAGAGGCCTCCACCCCCGCCCCGATCGAGAATCCACCGCTCAAACTTTATGCGTTGTGGCTAAACCTTCCGGACCACCAATAATGATGATGGCTCCCTGCAGCCGCATATGTTTAGCTTCACCTGCATATCTTCCAACATGCAGTCCCAATTGAACTTCCGCCAACATGGGAATGATCTAGGAGGGAGTCCCAAATCACTCATTGCCACCCTCTCGAAATGAAAGGCCCGTCTCCAAATGCCTACGGCGGCGACGGGTCTCTCATCCTAGGCATAACCTGGACAGAAACAACCCTAGCCACGATCGCAGTCCTTCTCCGGATCTTCTCGGCATCGAAACTCGTAAAGCGGGCAGATTGGGATCTCTTCTGGGTCTCTATAGCCTGGAGTTCTGCCTTCGTGGCCCAGATCTTCCTAACAATCTCCGTGACGTACGGAAGTGGAAATCACATCGTGAATCTGACCAAGAACGACATCGTCCAAAGCCAGAGATGGGGCTGGTTCGCTCAGCTCGTCGCCATCTTCGCTATCGGATTTGGAAAGATTGCCGTAATCGCCCTTCTTCTTCGGATACAAGGTCTGACACACAAGAAGAAAAGATGGTTGCTGCACTTCATCTGGATCACGAACACGATCCTCAATATCTCCCAGACTGTCCTCATTCTGTACGCCTGCACACCCCTCGAGAAGCTCTGGAACGATTATCTCCCTGGCAGCTGCGCCTTTCGCTCCACCACCTCCAAGGCAGGATTCTTCCAAGGAAGCTGGGCAGCAGCCAGCGACGCGGTGCTGGCGAGCTACCCAATCTTTGTCTTCTGGGACTTGAACATGTCCACTCGCCGGAAGGTCGGGCTGTGCGCATTGATGGGAGGAGGGTATATTGCTGCGGTAGCTGGAACGATGAAGACGATATATATCAAGCTCATTACTGTTGGCGTAGATTATACGTACAGCATCACGCCTTTGTTGATATGGGCGCTGACGGAGATGTGGTTGATTATTTTCTTAGGGAGTATTCCGCAGTTGAGAGTCGTTTTCGTGTTGCTGAAGGAGAAAGTAGAAGGGGCAAGCAGACACACTTCGGTGAAGGAGGATCCGTTCAAGGGCGAGATGCGGCAAGCAGAGGAGTTCGTGGAGAGCACGACTGTCGATGGCTCCGATACATCCGCGCAGCGGACCGTGAGCGAGACCTGTAATTTGCCTCCTCTGACGCAAATTTTGGTGACGAACTGCTACACTGTGACGTATGAACAGGAGGATGTAAAGGAATTTCCGTCGGATGTCCAAGTCTCACATCAGGAAAACGTAGCGGACCACAATGATTAATGAAACGTGTCGAGAACGTCAGAGAGCCAGAGTAGTCCCGACCCCAGACTGCTCAAAGCAGAGTCTAGATTCAAATAGATGGCCTCGGTCCCGCTCTGGATGCTGACCTTCCTGAGACGTGACGCCAGCCTGTCGCCTGTGAGCGACGCACGGCTGAGGTTGTCGCTGCAGGGCAATCACTAGTGACGATTGGGTATATGCTCTTCTGCTGCATTTTCCCACGTGTGCGTAGCGCGGATTGCGTGTGAGGCGGCGGATGGAGAACGTTCGGCTCGATCGCACCCACAACCCTCTCATGACTTGGTGGCAGGGCCCGATGAGGCGCGCATGATTTGTCTGGGTGCAGTACTGCATGGCAGCATGCAATCGAGCACCAGGCTGAACGCAGCATGTTCCTCTCAGACGCCAATGCCAACATAACCTACTCACGCTTCGATACCAACTGCCAGTCTTCAAATCCTGCATTGTCGCCGTCTCGATTCAGCATGTACTCGAATCTACCATGTTCCCTATACTGCTCCAAAACATACGGAGGGACGTCCTGGTTGTTTTCGACTCTGTCGTACAATTCTTCTGGCCGGCCAAAGAGATCCTTGCCATTTCTAACCCGGTCCATCATAACAGCGGAATCTCGGTTGTGGCCAGTATTCAGACTTTGGTGTGCAAAACTATGCATTTTCTTACGCATTTCGCCAACAGTGGCAAAACAGCTTGAACAATGCCAGCCAGCATTGTACAGGCTACCTCGATCCCACCACCTGCGAAATGCAGCCATAGGTACCCAGCCTTGGCCAAGCAGCCCTTGACGCAGGTTGTTCGGAGGTATAGTCATTGATCCCTGGTAAATAGTGGCATCAGGATGGTGCCACTGCGGTCCACGATGCCGCCACTGATAGGAGTAGTAGAAGAAGTCGGTATATAACACCAGACGAGCAGGGAAGTCGCAGTAACGCAACAGCATCATGACGCCTGGCCTCAAAATCTCGTCCATGTCGCTCACGATCAACGCGTCGCCATAAGAGACCTCTGCTGGAGTGTCTACTAGCTCGGGGAAGACCTCGCTCATCAAAGAGTTCCGGAACCAGTCCTCATGGTCCCAGATGCGGCTGCTAACAATCGGGTCGTGTACGACTTTATAGACAATCTTGTGGTGGAAGTCTTTGAACCTGACCCAATTCTCTTGCAAGTACAGAGGCTTGGGCTTGCTGGTGAAGGTTGTATCTGATTCCACGACAATGAAATAGTCGACGTAAGGGCCCAGAGTGTTAAGCCGGATCTCGAGCCAATCCAGTTCCGTGGCGACCAGGGAGAGATCATATACCTTCCTGTGGCGATCCTTATACAGCGAGAATCCATGCGTTCGACACATCGAGCGGGCATCTTCCGGTGATAGTGTGGCCTTCTCCGGTGTGTAGTGCGCAAGGCTTTGCGTGACTTCGTGGTGTCGATTGTAATCGTGGCGGACGACTATGAAGGCGAGGAAAGTAGCAACCAGCAGGGCAAAGAATACAACGCTTCGTATCTGCCTCCGCACCCGTCGTGGTAGGCCCGACATCATTGTTGATAACATCTTGCCAACTGGACCTTGGTGTACTCGCAGGATGCAAACCAAACGAGATATAGGAGGTACGCCGAGCCGGGTCCAACATCAACGGCGGAAACCTTATGCCGCCACGTCCCACGTGGCCGCTGCCCATAAGCTGCCTTTCAGGTCCATCATTTTCATCATCTCTTTGGCTGATGGGACTCATCGTTTCAGCCTGGCGATGCCACAGTACATTAGAGTGGAACAGTCGGGTGTTGAAACAGAGCCAGAAGTGGAATTCTATTTACGTAGAGGCCGCCAAGCCCTTGGCCAAGCTCTGATCTCCTCAATCACCGCACCTCACCTCCCAACCTGCTTCCCACTACACATCCATCTTCATGTCTCAGAATCAACGAGATGGTAAGAGGTCCTCAACCAAGTTTTCAGCGCTACCCAACGACAAAAGTGTTCGCCTCGTTGACAGACGCTTTAGGGCCAACAGCATTCTACGTTTCCCTCATGTCTATATTTCTCCGAAGCACAAGAACATCGAGGTACTAAACGCTATCTCTAATAGCTCGCAATCGAACCCAGATGCGGAATTCAATTACCATCCATTATAGCTGCTGGTACAGACCTCAAGGCTTAGCGAGACGTTCTGACGCTCTTTGATGCGCTGGAGCGATTCACAGTAACACCCGTAACATATCTGCCAGATCTTAGTCGACCTAGATATTGCACACCCATGATTTATGCCTTGAGGCCGGGTTTTAATATTTCCATTCTGGATGAAGGATTCAATTCTGAGTTTTTTGAAAGGTGAAGGCCCGAATCCGTTCAATGACCTCATGGGCGGATTTGTCGACGGAATAGGCACTAAAGAGATGGGATATTACTGCAGAGGACATGATACCCCGAAGCTTAAAAATTATGACCCAAAACATGCCGCTCAGTATACACTCCCATTGTCCTCTCAATGCCTCCTTACTTGTCATCATCCTCTTAATCAGGTGTAAGTCGATCTTTCGACGTTGTGCTCGAGCTCCGTTTGAACGAGTGCAGTCAGATATCTCGTCATTCACCCTTCTACAATTGATACAACGACAACATACCGATAGAGTCACAATCCCGATGCCCTCTCAATGCGTCCTCTCCCTCCACCCTCATGAGCCCTTCGACACTCGTCTGCAACTCCGTCTGAACAACCCCAGCAGAAATTCCACCATTTCTCTGCCATTCTCCTTCATACATGCACATACGAAACCCGTACCTCACAGTATCAAACCTGCCCTCTCCTACTTATCATCCTCCTCTTCCTCCTCGGGCTTCTTCTCAACCTCAAACGTCAAACCTCCACTACTTTGCCCCATAAAGTTCTCCATCTTGACCCTATACTTCCCATCATCCCACAAGTCCTTGATAGTCAACTCCCTCGTCCTTCCCAGCGACTCAATATCCCCAATCCTCGTCAGCGTAGCCTCAAGATACTCATCAAACCCTTCTTCCGCACAGATCTCTCGAAAAGCATTCATCATAGGTACCGAATCAGCTCGAACTTTAGCATTGCTATCAATGGCGAAAATGTTGATTGCATCGTAGCTCTATCGGATCATTCTCAAATCAGCATATATCGATTGCATTGACGAACATCTCGTCTAAGAGACTGAGAAACAAGGGAAAGGAAAGACTCACTCTGATAAAATCTGCCCTCGTCATAATCTGCCTAGCTTTGTGCAACGCAATCTCCGGCAACATATGACCCTGCTCAGGATCATACGTCCTCCCCAATTCTTTTTCCTGCTCCACGAGTGCTTTAGCGAGAACCATAGCAGCACTAGCATACTTCTGCTGATCCATAACATCGTCGTCCATTTCTGCTCCCAGAATCCAACATTGGTTCAAGAACCACGTCTTCTCGGACTGACATATTTCATCGGCGGTCTTGAGCATATCTTTAGACTTCGCAACTTTATTGAGATAGGACATTCTCCCTCCGACTTTTTCGTAGACTGCTTCTAGAAGTCCTGGAGGGGGCGTATCGCCGCGGTATTTGTTTCGATAGTTTTGTAGGGCTGCGATGGATTTTTCTTTGTTGAGGTCAAGAATCCGGATGACATTCATGCGGGTTGCGTATTGTTTTAACCTTTCGTAGATCCAATAATCGTCGGAATTGAAGATTACGGTTGCGAGATTTGAAGCTGCCCATTGCTCTGCTCGTTGTTGGACTAATTCTAGTAAGTCTTTCCCGTCATCATCGTCGCGGAGTAGGTGCATGGAATTGAGAATTATGATCAAAGGTTTACCGAGGCGCTCTCGGCGTTTCATGGCGACTTTTTCCAGTTTGTTGAAGGCTCGTTCGACGTCTAGTAAAGCGCCTGCATCTCGTGGTCCGCGGATGGAAAATAGAGAGCCGATGTTGTCTTCGTGGAATTCAAAGTCCAGAGCTTTACCCAGTCGGATCCGAAAGATTTCAGGATTGGAATGGGCGTCAAACATGGCACAGCCCTCGCCGTCCACTTTGGCCATGGCATCGATCAGCATGCTAGACTTTCCAGTCCCTTTCTCACCAACAAGGAGATGATACTGGCCTCTAGCCCGTCCGGCCACGATATCATCTATGAGGCTCTGCTCTTCCCGTAGAACCCAGTGCTCGCGCTGCTTGTCCTCGTCGAGGAGGATGGTACCACCGGTAGCGGAACCTTGCTTACTAGTCGCCGCCAGATCCAGCACCGGATCACCAGGTTTAAACGCATTCTCCATCTTCTCGAGAATATGTTTCTTGTACCAGATATTGTAGCCAAACCCAACCATACCGAGGATGGCAACAGAAGCGAATGTGGTCAAGGCAGATTCGGCCATTCGGAACATGGTAGGTCCCCAGGTAGATCCATCTTTGCTGTCGGGTTTTCCATCGGGTTTGCTCTTTTTCTTCGGAGGTTCATCTTCAGGCTCGTCTGGTGGGCCTGGAAGTTGTGGTCCAACGAGTCCTAAGTATCGCTTTTGAAAGAATGGCGCCACGGGCCTGCTGTGCCACGTCTGAAAATGAAGTGGAGATGCGCCTCCTTTGCGGAACCTCGCAAGCGAGCGGAGATGTGCCATTGTTACACTTTCTTCAGGTCAATGCAGTCTTAGGAATCCTGTAATCCGCAGCGCGTACAAAGAGTGTGCCCGAAATCATTTTGCCAGCATTTCCGGCGGAGTTGAGTGTGTATGTTGGTGTTGTTTGACGTTCTAGGAAGTTGAAGTCGACGTGTGCTAGCGCGGTTTTTAACTTTCATAGACCCGGCTAAACTCCGAGGAGGAAAGAGTCGAGTGCATTGTAATTCATGGGAGTGGGTAATTACAATTGCGTCAAAATCGATGTCTGTCAGTGTGTACCAGAGCTATAATATACGTTATTTATCACCGCCCTGAAGAACGACATCACAGTTCCGCCAAAAAATAGCGTTGATATGGAGAACATGCTCGCAAAAGGGTAACCCCAGAGCTATTGATATGATACCCAATTCGACAGAGTATTTGATCACTTACACCTGTCCGCTTCTTCCAAGGCGGTCTAGTCTATGCTGAGGTCCGAGACGCTCTCCAGGATATATGCTTCATAGAAATCGATGATCCAGACAGCATATCAGGGTCTCGAGGAGAAGTCTGTTACTTGGGGAGTATCTCTCGCGGTCTTGATGAATCCGCTCCTGACATAGGGCGATATTCA
Source organism: Ramularia endophylla (assembly GCA_002116395.1). Lineage (NCBI taxonomy): Eukaryota > Fungi > Ascomycota > Dothideomycetes > Mycosphaerellales > Mycosphaerellaceae > Ramularia > Ramularia endophylla. The sequence goes on along the minus strand of KZ110279.1, from coordinate 8,142 downwards.
TAGCCTTTCGTGCGATTCTCCTGGACAGATTGGCTGCTGGCATCGGTGCCTTACTCGAAGCGGGAGGCGAGGCAGAATTGTTTCCTTTTGACTGCACGCAGCCGGTTGAAGTTCCAGTAGGGGACTGCTGAGCTGTCGGTGCCGGCTCTTCGCCATTCGGACGAAATAATTTGCTGATGAAGTAGCAATGAAGGCCTTGTATAGAGTCCTGCCTTACTTTGAGAGCACTTTCAATGCACTTGCAATCCCACTCAGCCCGCACCATCAGCCTTTTCCTCATCCCTTGCAAGCACAGAGCTCTCCTCAGAACTACTCCACAAACTCCTACTCTCACTCTCCACTCCCCTCATAGCCTCTGCAACAGCCTCAAGCTTAGCAACAACATCCCTAACCCCACCATCCACCTTTTTGAAGTACGCCTCATTAGCCGCCCGCCTCTCAGACGCAAGCTTGATATCCTGCGCCGTCTCATCTTCCAATTGACTTTTCCCCGCCTTCAACCCCCCATCAACAGTACTCCCAAGACTCTCATCGCTCAACGCCGTAGAAGTACTCGTATCAGTATCCCGCCGTCTATGATGAGCATTCTTCCGATCGAAAGCTAAATCATCAGCTCCTTTGAAGCGATGAGGTTGTATATCCCTACCCCCAATACTGTCCTCCGCAGAAGCATTCTCCTCATTTCCTCTCCCCCACGCCCTCGCAAGTTCCACTTGCGCTAATCGAAGGGTGTCTAGAGCCGCGGCATGGCTTTCCCCAAAGACGTGCGTGGAACTTTGCGCTGTGAGTTCGACTTCGTTCAATGTGCTTTGCATTTCTTTCCATTGGGATTCGATGCGTTTGGCGCTGGATTTTTGGAGTGCGGGAGTTTTGTCTTTATTCTTGTCTTTGGCATCGCTGTCTGCCTGCTTCAAGGCATCGCGGGAGGTTTTGGTGGAAGGATCGTGGGTGTTTGTGCGGGAGATGGAGAGCTGGGAGGCATTGCGGGATGGGGGGCCGACGAAGAGGGTGGGGGCGGGGAGTCGGTTGGCTTGGGTGTGCGCTGTGGGGGAGGATTTGTTGGGCGGTTGTAAGGAGCCTGCTGCGCTGGCCGCCATCTTCACTGCTGTGGTGATGTGTGCATGAGAAGCAAGAAGGAGGGAGGGAGTAAGCGATGGTGAAGGATGTGGGGTCCGCTAGCGCTCTATCACATGTCAAGCTAGTGAGTGCTTAGGGTTAGGGTTGGGGTATGCTGGGGCAACCGATGCTAGTGCGATATATCAACGACGCTAGGTATCGGGGTAGCATTTGACTGTCTTTTCTATCCACATCCATCAAGATTCGCCCCAGTTCATCATATACGGCTCCAATGATATCTCACAGTCACGATAAAAGTTCAGCATGGTAGTACGAGGCCATACGTTACCTTCATGCATGCGAGCTTCCGCTGCTGCTGCCACTCCCTCCAAACCCTGGTCACCAATTCCTTGGCTCGCTCCATAGATGATTCATGCCTTTCCCAACTAGTTGGATAAAAGAAGTCGCATCCTCTGGAAGGTGAAAGCGGCTGAACGAAGTTAGTGCCGTTGGTTGCACAACCGGGATGTTGTAACCAAGCACAGTCAGGCTGACACTTGCCCAGAAGGACGTTCTACCACCATTTGCTCCTGTGCTACGAAGGGAATCAACGCAAGATTTGTCGAGCTACATCATGGCTACAGAAGACTTGACCCCTGCTGCATATCTCCGGCATCTGCTATGAGCTGAGCCTCGCTGCGAGACATGTGCTCTCTACCTCCTCCACATCCTAGTGCTTTGGTGTCCTCCTTTCGACTCACTTGCTAGCACATGGCGTGCCAGCTATCATCATGGCGCAATATTCGAGCCTGCAAGATCATTCTTCCACTGTTACATCCATAGGAGACGACCGTCACCAAGATGCTCCAGGCCCCTCTGACGAAGGACACGAAGTGCCACCAAAGACACCAGTGCGCACGCAGCGATTCGAACTCGGGGATTTGGTGTCGCCTGATACTTCGTTACCCGCAAACAAAACATCTTGTTCTGCAATGGCTCGTATCGGTTGGTTGGCTGTTCTCACCCTTGTGTCTACATCTCTGGTCATTGTCGGAGCCGTGGTATTCCTGGCCTTCCTTTGGACAGGCAACATCAACAATGAGACGTGGCATGAGATCATGGTTCAGGAATGGGCTACCAGAGCTGTCACCATGACTGCTCTCGCAGTACGTACCTCTGTTGGCTTTCAAGCGGGCATTGCGGTTGCCATGCTAGCATCACTACTACTAGAGTCATCGGGTGGTATTGGACTGGCTCATGCCCCGATGCTTTCGGTTGTGAGAGCTACTGAGGCTGTGTCTGTCTTCCTTCTACAACCAGTTTTGGCTGGTATTACGCCGAGTAATGCCATCTACACTCTTCTCCTCGCGTTGCTCGTCGCGACGTCGACTCTGCTACAGTTTGGATCAACTGTACTGATCTCGGACTTGAAACTAGGTCAGCTTCCCGGATATTCCTTGGACCGCAGCACCGTTTATGATTTTGCATACACCAATTTCTCCGAAGTCGGTGATGCTGAAGGCGCCAACATGGGTATGGCATACCGAGACACCTCAGGGGATTGGCGGCTGACGACTCCGCCTGCGACAACTTGGCAACGTCCTCCAGCCATGTATCCGACTTTTGCAGAATATACAGAGTCTATCCAGACTCCCGCAGGAGTGGATGATACGGGCGTACTTCTACGGGCATTTTTACCATTTGCTGATGCACAGTCCCGAGAAAATCTTCACAGCTACTCAGGCAAGGCTCTAGTTCTCGATGCCCGGGTATCATGTCAGCCACCTGATCTCCATAACTTCTCGGTCTCGCTCGACTGGCCCCAGTCTATGTTGGCCTATTATACAGGCACATTCCTACCTTCAAGAAATGACGTACCCGGTCTTTGGTCGCCGTCTACACTTTGGCATTCCCCGCATCCTGTCAATTTCAACTGCTCGATAGATTTCTCTGCGGGAGTATACTTGTGTTTGAACACAACTCTCAATGGGGTCCCATATAAGGACGGACGGTTGAACGGAGGTCTGCTAAGCCATTTTAGCAATATAACAGACCCCACCACCATCGGCCCGTTGCTCAAGGCTGCTAACGCCTCCCTGAATGAGAAAATTCTACCCTCGGTCCCAGTCAATACCTGGGGATTCAAATACTTGATGTTCTCCAATGGGAACTTTTCTTCGTACTTCTCGGACGAATACTCTTCTATGCCGTACATCCCGGATGAATTCTCTGCCATGGAGGATGGCCCATGGTCAATGATGCGGGACAAGAACGTGTCCAATTCATACGATGGCTCTGGGCCTTATGGAATTAACGTGACTGTATGCTATACTGCTTGGGACGTTGAGCGGCTGCCTGTCAATATGTCCAGTGATAGCAACCGTACAGAGCCCACGTTCTCGCTTGACCCAGAGTTCAACATTCTTTCCGATGCCCAGATACCTCACCAGCTCGGTGCTGTTCCCAATCCCGGTAATCATTCTGAACGAGGTATACTCACCTTGAACAAAGCTTCGTCCTGGATTCCCGCTTCGGAAGATTGGCTAGTTGAGCCGCCTTTTGTGGAAGAGCTCGCTTTCTCATTCGACAACGGAGGCAGCAACACCGTGTACGAGATCAGCCAAACAGCCCTCTTTTCCAAAGACCCTGATCCCATAAGTATCACAGATGATCTCCACTTGACCCGCGTAGATGGCAAGATACGTAAGCTGTTCCGCAAAGCCATCGAAGGGACCAACTCCCCTGCACGGGCGTTGTCCGCTACAATCACAATCTTATCAACAATGGCTTACTACGACCAAATGCCATTTTTCGAACAGAACGAAACCACCAAACAGTCTTTCTACATGACTGTTCTGTTCCCACAGTCTCATCGCGGACTTACAGCTTTCCTGGCTGTTCTGGCTACGCACCTGGTTCTAGTAGGCATCACGACAATCGCATTCATCGCGCAGTCTCGATATACCTTTCTCGGGAACTACTGGCAGGCCATTGCTCAACTTCACTCTTCCGAGACTCAGGACGTTCTAGCAGATAGCATGCTTAAAGATGGAGCGGTGGCTAAGAAGATTAAGAAGCTAAAGCATGCTCGTGTTGGACTAGGGGTAGATTCGCGGCGTGGTGAAGAACCAGGGCGGGTGGAACTTGTGAGGCGGAGACTTGGGAAGTAGTTTCAAGAGGTTTGAGGATGGGATTGATTGGGTCAATCGTTTCTGGTATTGAGATCGGTCTTTTGGCAATGAGTACGACTACCATCTGCTACGCACAGTAACGGCGGCAATCTGCATTCATACACAGTGCAGGGAATGTTGCATTCCGGCACCTTGTATGCAATAGGTACAGAGTAATCTGGATAACGCCATGTCCAGGCCCACCGCCAACACCCGTCGCTCTGCTCAAACACATCCACACAAAGCACGGACAGCCTAACCTGAGGTTTTGAAGGATTCCTTCGTCTAGACCACGTAAGCATGTACCTGCATGCCTCCGGCCACAAAAACGTGTCAGTACACTGCATGCTGTGCCTCGATCGATACCAACCAGACAGACATGGAATCTGCTTTTGACGAGAGCATAGATCCAACAAGTCTGACCATCACAAACTGCTATTCAACACATCAAGAACAGAAACCTTTTGTCTACAACATGACCACCTCCGAGAATAGCAGCATTCCTGGCAACAACAAGGCAACATACGGTCCAATACCTCACGAAGAGCAAGTATTTGCAATAGAACTGCTCGAAGTCGCTCCTTTACCCATCCCTGTGTATGGCTCTTAATTCCAACTAGACACAATCGCAAAAGCTGACAAATAAGTGACCGAACATTTTCACCCTCCTCCGTGGCTATATTCGAGAATTCAAAGCAAAGGAATTGGGAATCGACGATGCTGCTCTCACGAAGGCCACGCTCACAGTCACCAGGTCGGTAGCGTATCCAGATGGTAAGCATTGGGGTCCCTGGACGGCTACTATACCACTCCGCACCTTTGCCGGAGGAGTGGCGCACCTTGCGATCCGTAATAACAGCGGTGCTCATGTTGACAACCTGACGAAAGGCGCATCAGAAAGTGAGGGGAGAAATGACATCGTTACAGATATGTGGATTCCGGCCATGTTTATCGAGACTGGCAATTGGACTTTTGAGTTCATAGCGAGGATTCCTGATCATGATGTATGCTTGTGTGCTTTGACGTTCACGCAGTGGCTGGAGGGCAAACTCAAGAACCCACCTCCATTGAGTGGAGATCATGGAGCCGGATCTAGTGTTGACGATGTTCATCCAGACAAGTGATGCGAGGACAGGGTGCAGTGATGCAGCAGCTGCAGAGAATCGGAAAATGGTCGTGGTATGTATCTACTGTAGGATATGCAGCCGGGAAGCATCTGTTGTTAGGAGACAGCGTGCCCAAAGAAGCAGGATTCGCGACACCACGATCACACCACCCTCTATTCGGTCAACCTCTCCTTCTCCCCGGAATCAGTATCCCCAGCCTTCATGCTCTCCACAACAGCCTTAGCCCTCCGTCTCGCGTCCACATACATCATGAACTCCGAATACGTCCTCGGCATAACTTTGATATTTCGATCCACAGTAAACGTATAATTGAACTGGCCCGTAGGTTTTGCTTGGCCGTGCTCGACATCCCGAACTTTGGTGTCTACGCGCACTTGGACGCGGGTTTGTGCTGGGGTCCCGGAATTGTCACCTTCGCCTGCGACGACTGGTGGGTCTGTGTAGACTACTGTTGCGGTTAGGTAGAGGACGCTGCCGACTGGGACGGGGTTTTGGAATGTTGAAGGGTCAAGCGAAACCTGGGCGAAGTAGCTTCAGTTAGTTCTGTCATGGATTGATGATCAATGATGTGACTTACGAATGTTGGTCGAACGTGGGCAAAACTGGCGGCACAGCAGAATGCCAATTCAAAAGTGCTCTTCAATAGGAAACCACCGAAAATCATGAATTGATGTCTGTTTCGGTATTGTGGCTGCATGATGCTCGCTGTGCTGAGGCGCGTAGCATCCATGTATTGAACATTCGAGGGCTGGCGGAGAGGATCGTTCGGGTCGTGCCATTTCAACTGCTTCTGCCAGATAGCATGGATCAGGTCGCTTTCCTCGTCATTGGGCGTCTGCTTCAGGAGTGATCGTTTGAGGAGCTCTTTGCGGTGTTTGCTGTTCTTCTCGCCTTGACTGTATAGCTGCTTCTCCTCTTCCGTCTCGGTCAAGACGGCTGGAATGTTGACTGGCTTCTTCGTGCCGGGATCCAGTGAGACCATTGTGAATTGGCAGGTGAGGACGACATCCTCGGGTTTGGCTTTCTGTCCTTCTTTGGGTGCTTTTGCGACTTGGAGAGTGATCTCCATACTGCTTCTTCCAGCAGCGTATGTGACTTTCCCGCTGTATTCAAGATCGCAAATTTCTGTGAGCGGGTTGTTGATTGTGATTCGATCGCAGGCAGCTGTCACAGTAGAGACTCCCTCGCCAGTATGATTGTATGCAACAACACCAGAGAGAGCATCGAGGTCCATCAGAATAGCACCGATCCGGATGTGGCCAGAAGCGTTCATATAGGTATCCAATAGCCAAGGATCTTGAGCCAAAGGCAGGATCTAAAGCTTTGTATCAGTCAGTGACTCGATGAGAGGGCCAGATCGATAGTGTCTCGCTGCATCGAATTCAACATATGGCACACGGAGGCGAAGACCGGCACTGCCTCTACTTGTACGATGTTCCACTCCGATGCTCGAGGACACTGCATTTCAACATACCACGCTGTGATATGAGTCGCTCATTTTCCGAGGTGAAAGGTCTCGATCAGCTGGTGTCTCTGGTTTTCCAGATGGCTCCTGGACAGCTTTGCCCTCTGTTTGTTGCTTTCGAAACGCCTCAACCCATGGTATCTGCACGCGTTCTTCTGTGAGAGCTCTGAATACGCCATCCGTGCCATGAGGTCTTGAGATGGAAAATGTTCGTCGGGTGTGATGCGGTCCAATTGTGCGAGGGCGTAGGATATTTCTTAGAGCTGCACGTTTGGATGTCATGGTGATCCTAGCACGTCGTCTTCTGAGACGCTGAAAGATAGGTATCGTGATGTGTTTCCAAGGTTGTGTTTGTACATCTCATTTATCTCAGTTGACTCATCCGCTTCTTTGGCCGAGGACATGGTCCCTGCGGGACCTTATTCTGGCTAAGAATGGCTGAACCAATCGGGACGAAGCGATGATGAGTAAGCAGTGGTGTCCTCGGCGAAGCGTCTGAGAGCTTTTGGTCGCACTTTTAGTGATAATCGATATAGCCATACTAAGAGCATTAAACTACGCGCTTACTATTTACTAACTATTACTCTTTTATTACTTTTAAAACCTAGGTCTTCTAGCGCCGAACATACGCTTTATAGCGTATTCAATTTTGTCTATATCGTACGCTATTAAACATACGAAATATACGTCTCCGCGAAAATACCTATCGATCTTAACTTTATACCTTTTCTACCGTATACCTCGCGACTCGCTATTAGCGCCTATAACTATCTA
>KZ110278.1:0-49698 GCA_002116395.1 Ramularia endophylla | reverse complement strand
CTATATATAGAGCGGAGAAATCCTTTCTCTTCCGTATAGTCCTTCTTCTCCTCTTTATCTACCTCTAAGGTATATAGATTTTAGCTAGCGCTACCGCCTTTTTCTACCCGCCCGCCCTATAAAAGGGGGATTATTAGAGGTAGAAGATAGGGATTTCTAGATAGTATATAGTACTCCGCCTTTCGCGGAAGCGTAGAATATAGCGTAGGGTAGACGGCTAGGCTAGATATTATACCCTAGCGGGCTTAGGACTATAGGCCTAGTTCTACTCCTACTTTCCTACCCCTAAACCGTAGAGTATTACTTCGTTCTTACTGTTTTACGTAATTCGTAACGAGGATAGTATAGACCTAAGGTATACGGAGGAATCGACTATATAGCTTTCGACGGTATCGTAGATAAAATCGTAAGAGCTAGCGTCGGTACTACTATTATTAAGCGCGATATTAAGGATACCTTCCGTAATATACCCGTACGGGTAGAAGATAGGCGCTTACTAGCTTTTAAGTAGGTAGAGCGATATTACTTAGAGAATTGTTTTCCCTTCGGGCTAAGGACGGCTCTAGTTATTTTTAACTTATTCGCGGAAGCGCTATATTAGCTACTCGAATAAGCGTTAGTATTCTAGTTCGACTATTACTTAGATGATTTTATGTTTATTATCGTAGTAGGGCCTTACTACGACCTACTAGTATAGTATATTACTATAGCCTAGTTATAGTTAACGGCGGAACTTAAGATATCGTATAATAAGAAGAAGGACGCGTAAGGCTAAGTAGTCGAACTACTAGGTATTAAAGCCGATATAAATAAGATAGAACTCCGGCTATCTAATAATAAACGCGACTAGTTAGTACGTAAACTAACGTAGGTTCTAGGTTCCGATAGTATCTACTACGACGACGTACGATCGCTAGCCGGCCGCCTTAGCTAGGCCTTAAAAGTAATCGAACTCGGTAGAGTATACTACGTAATAATATACGCTTTCCTATCCTTATTCCGCGAAGGAAAACGACGAATTAACGCTCTACTCCGATAAGACCTAGAATAGTAGCTTAAGGCGCTACGTGTTAGTAACGGCGTACGTATAATTTAAGAACCTACTATACGAAAGATCTACCTTTTTACGGACGCCTCCGACATTAGCCTTAGTAGCTTCTAGTACGAGGGTAGTAACGGAGATTAGTAGTAGAACGTACGCCGTATTATACCGAATAACTTCTTCTTCCTACTAAGAGAATAAGATACGTCGTATATTAATGTCGCGGAGATAATAGCCGTATAGCTATCCTTTAAATAATAGGGATCGTAATAGTTAATAGCCTTAATTACTATATATAGGGATAATACCGTAGTATACTTAGGTTTCTTACGTATACGGGTACGCGGTAAAGCAAATTACCTACTACGCGATACCCTACTTCTCGCTATCGAGTAGAAGTTTACGGTCCGCCCGTAGTAGTTATCTAGCGAGGATAATAGCCTAGCCGACGCGTTGTCGCGTTTCGATATTATACGAGTCCTAGAGTTCTACCCTTATTAGCGATATTGATTCTATAGTATAGCGCTAACTATAATACTTAGAGCTCGATATTAAAAACCCGCTACGCGATTAACTCGAACGAATCGACGCTCTAACGAACGGTTACGCGACGCTTCTTTAGTATAGCCTCGTACTAACGACCCGCTAGGTATATCGCTCCGCGGTAAGGATATAGGAAAGATACGTCGTAATAAATAGGCGTCCTAGAGAGCGCCCGTATCTACTAAGGGCGGCGTTACTTTATTAGTACTATATAGATAGGATACTATATCCGACTAAGGTATTTAGAAGGCTTAAGGGCGAGTCGCTAGAAGGGAACCTTATAGCTATACGGTCGTACTACGTCGATATAGGCTTAGCGAACGACTAGCTCGCGGTATTTAATAGCCTATATATTAAGCGCTTACTACGAGGCGTAAAGTCTATTAACGCTAAACCCCGTAAGTTACGGCTACCTATTAGTTTAGCGTACCTTTAGAAGATTATAGTAGATCCTCGTACTACGTATAACTTTAATATAAACGTAGTAGTAATATACGCTTTTACGGGTTTCCTCCGTATAGGCGAGTTTACGTACTATCTAAAAGTTAAAACCGAGAGACTAGCGTAGCTAAATCGTAACTTAATACGCTCTAATATATATTTCTCTGCGGACGGCTAGTATATAACGATACGGCTAAAGCGGTTAAAAGCGGACGTTAACTACTAAGGCGTTAATATTTTCATCGCTATAACTAGTACGCGTACGTATCTAGTTTCGAATATACGTACGCTATTTACCTATCTATATAGTTAAGGCTACGTTATAGTTAGTAAGTAAGATAGCGAACTCTAGATACTTAATTAAACGCGCTACGTACCGCGTTTAACTAGGCCTATACGCGATAAGAAGTCGGAGTCCCTAAGTAGCTAACTATAGCGTCCTTCTAAGCTAAGCGCGTAGCGACATCTCGAATAGTTCCGAAACTAGTATCTTAATATATCGCTTATATACTTCCGACTTCTACCTTCTAAGTAATATAATCTTATACTCTATTACGCCGTTGTCCCTTACGTTTTACGTACTACCTTACCTTAAGGAATACCCTATATAACTATTAATGTCTAGTCTAAGCTCTTTTATCCTTTCCTATATATACTTTACTAAGCGTTGTCTCGAAAATACGCCTCTACGAGATAAGAACGCGAACAAAGGCGTATTTAGTAGAGCCGGATAGCGGCGGAAGAGTTCCTTTATATACGATACCGCGTAGGTCGACTCCCTTATAGTAGCGATACGGATTACTACTCCTCTATTTGTCTTATCGGTTTTAGAACGCTTTAAGCGTACCGTTAACTTATCGTTATCTAGGATAACATCGGAACGCGTAATATAGCTTTATAACTATTCGACTATAGTAGTGTCTTACGGCTCGTACGTTAGTTCGCCGAGGCGGAACAGGCCGGCGAAGGCTAGTATAAGAGCGGCGTTCGTGTTTAGGTTATTAAGGCAACGCGGATACTAAATAATTTACTCTAATATCGGTCTTATAATAGGTTAGCGATTCCTCCGATCGGTTAGGTTGACATTAATCGCGCCCTTAAGTAAACGCTTTAGTAAAGCGCTTTTAAACACGTTAAGCGATATGCCTATATCTATATATATTAAGCGTAATCTATTAACATATAATGCTAATGATTTACCCTTAATATACGACTCTCTAAACGATTTATACGCGATAGAGTTATATAGCGCGGAAGCGCTTACTAGCTAAGGTTCGAAGCCTATACGTACTAAGTAGCTTTTATATTACCTTACTACGGTAGTATATAATCGTCTTATTAATAGCTTTAGACCGTACTACATTAAAAGTAAGAGTTGTTTAGTTAAGTTAACGCGTTACGTCTACTACGAAGGAATATCGTACTAGCTCTATCCTATAAACACTAGTATAATTAGTAACGTATTTAAAGTTAAAGCGTAAAAGTACGTCTACTAAGCTATTGTCTTTAGAGTATAACTATATAGGTTATATTAATATCTTCTTCTTAACTACTAGTAGTAGTAGTTTACGTAGAGCGGTGTTTACCTAGCCTCGGATGCGATGTCGTAAAAGGCTACTAAAAGCTATAGTATTATCGGTATAAATAATCAAATTAGCGTCCTTCTATAAGTCCGACTAGTATATTAGCGATACTAGTATTACATATACCTCTACTACGTTAATATATAGTAATTCGGTACGTTTTAATAAGAACATTTACGTCGCTAGAAGGTTTACGATATAGGGTTTCTAGTCGCTTACGACTATATCGCCTTCGAACTAGAAGGCGCCGAGACCTAGTAATAATACATCTATAAAGAGGTATACCGTACGTAATGTACTAGTATTAATAACTCTTATACTATTACGCGTTACTAGAGCCGATAACTACTAGTTTAAGTCCTTCCGAACATTACTCGGTATACGACGGAGCGACTAGGTAGAGGAGAAGTAGGAAAGAAATTTAAACAGCGGTATATTAAAACACCTACTATAGTCTACTACCTTTACGGCCTATAATAAGTACCCTACTAGCGAGTTAACCGTATGTTTTAAATAGCGTTTATTAGTAAGTAGTTACTATATTAAACTAGAAGTACGATCTACTTTATCGTATAATAGGTACGTAAGTATACGTTCGGAGTCGATAATAATACTAAGGACCTTAACTACGGTTCCTTATATATCTTTCTTATTATTCCGTAGAATACTAAGTATAGTAGTAAGAGCGACCTATATACTTATTATATAGTTTATAAGATGTATAGAGTTTACTAGTACGATAAAGATGAAATCATTAAGGTAGTAATATACGACGATACTAGGTAGTCGTTATAGTAACATCTAGTAAAGCGCCTTAGCGAATAGATTAAATATAAATAGTACTATACGTAGTCCGAATAGAAGCGTATTCTTAGTATATATAACATCCCTCTACTTAAAGGTAAGGAATAATCTTTACTATACGTATACCGGTACTATACGGAATACGCTCTTAATATCGCGTTTAATAATAATATAGTCCTTACCCGCTTTAAGAACGTCTTCTAAGATATTATTAAAGGAGGTATACTTAATATAACCGTACTCTTTACGAATCAAGTTATTAATAGAAGCTTTCCTTAGGAAGGATAGGTTATAGATACGCCTATAGCTACCGTCGTACTTCTCTACGAGGCCGAGTAGCGAGATAAACGTATATAGTACGTCCTCGGCCGATAAGGTAGTAATATAGCCGGACTAAAGATCCTCGGCGATCTACTTATTAATTACTACTATATTAAGGTTAGCGGAGCCGTAGTTTAGGTCGGTAGCGCTACCCTTAGCATTTTTAAGGTTAAGCGTACTCCCCCGCTCGAAACTAATATCCGCTCTAAACTTAATAATATAGTATAGCGTACTTCCGAGGTTTCCGGGGTACTACTAAAGCAGTTCTAGCTATACGTCTACGTAAAGTAGTAAAGAAGATGATTATAACACTTCCCTTACTAAATAAACATCGTATTAAAGATTCGTATTTAGCCTCTCTTAATGTCTAGGGCGTCTAAAATAGGACGTACTAGACACTATCTAGTCTATATTAGGCGAAATCGCTAAATCTACGCGAATTAAGTCGCGAGATAAGATAGCTAGTAGTTATTGTTTAGCCTTACCTTTACCCTTACTTTCTTATAATAATAAAGCCTTTACGTTATACTCTTTTACCCTATAGTTCCCTCTATAGTAAGTACATTTATATACGCGCTAGTAGTTAGTACCGTATATATAAGCTATATTGTTCTAGTTGTCGTAAATAACGCCTATAAGGTCCTTCTTTAATTACGTAAGGTCCGTATCGCCGCGTAATATTAACGCTAAGGAAGGCGTCGTAATACGACGCTTTAATAGCGTAACGTCCGGAGTATCTAGCGAGCGCTTTAAACGTTACTACTACTACGTAAGATATTCGTATGTTGTTATAGATAATATACGCGTAATTATACGTTTAGGGATAGTAAACGATACTATAAGGTATCCTACTATACGGGCTTGTTCTATAGTAATAACTACTACTTCCCTAATATAACGATCCTAGTTATAGATATATAAGAGTTCCTATATACGCTAGACAAACGATGTTAAGCGTTATAAAAGCTTAATAGGACTACCTAAGGTAGGCGAGCTTCTATAGAGTATAACTAATAACACTCGAAAGATATCTATATAGCGAAACTATATTGTTATAGAGTTAAGTACTACCCGGGTCCTAAACCTAGGTGATTATCTTACCTTTACGCTTACGTTACTCTTTCGGAAGTAGGCTAGGGAGATCGAGCGCCGTAAAGGAGAGATCTTAGATACTATTAATAACCTTATTATCTACCGTAGGGTCTAAGGTTACCTAGATGTACTTCTAGCTTAATACGGATATCTTACCTAAGAGGGATACTATAGCGCTAGGTAAGGGCGCTATAGGCTATATATTTAGTATCGCTAGCTATTAGCGTTACTACTACTATACTAGTCTAGCGATTACGTTATAGTACGCCGTAATCGTTATAGTATCTATATTTCGCGGCGGGGGCGGTAGGCCGAAGGGATAAGCGTTCGTACCTAGGGTAGGGTTAAGAAGGCCGTTTACGTCTATATCGTCGTCGTCTTCGAGAGTTTCGTCGTCTTATATAATGTCGTCGAAATAGAGTTCGTCTCGTTCGAGGCGTTCGTTTATACGACCGATCTCGGAAGCTCGGGCTAACCGAGGTCTTCCCCTACCCCTTATACCGGCTATAGTATATAAGTATTAATAAGAGATAGTATACGAGTAATACGGTACTTAAGATAAGATAAGAAATACTAGCTACTTATAAAGATTACGAGACTAGCTAGCTATATATAAGTAAAGAGAAGGAAGTAAAGTAAACCGAACTACTAGTAAGGGGGTTCTAACTCCGCCTATATATAGACCTCGGTTACGATCTATAATACTATACTACGCTGTTGTTTAGCGTAAATAGCGGTAGTAGTAGGTTCTACCGTAATCGCGTTATTACCTTTATCCGGAAGGGCCTCGAGCGCTCTATATTTAAGGTAGAAGTTAAGTAGTACTTAGGCTACTCCCTCCGCTAGGGTACGGCGTAGTATATAAAGGAATAAGGCCTTACCGACGGCGAAATATAGGTACTTAGCCGTTAGAAGTCTAATATATTTAGGTTATACTTTATAACGCCGCTATCGTAGTTGTTTACGTTAAACTATCGCTTCTAAACTAGCTAACTTATACTAGTATAAACTAAGCGTTTTAATAGTATTAGAGCTAGCTTCTTATCTACTCCTTTAACTTATTACCGGTCCTTATCGCTATACGCGCCGAACGTCGCGTCGCGCGTACCGCCTTTACTTCCTACCCTACTTTATTTAGGCTCTTCTTTAGGCCTATATTATTCGTCGTTAAGCGTAAAGGTAATACCGCTAGCTAAGCCTATTACTAATCAACGCGCTAACTAGTAATTCCTTTATACTAAATACGTATCTACTAAGTAATAAGGAGGCGTTTAGCGCGATTATTACGTCGTCGCGCGTTAAGTTCCTTCCTACCTAACGCTTACTAAACTTCTTTAGCCTTCTCTTTATTATATACTCGCTAGTCCTTATAAAGCTAGTAAAGGTAGTATAAACGGTAGCGCGAAGTCGTAGGCCGTAGATTCGTAATTCTCTAATAGGCTAGGCTCGTCGTACTAGGCTATCTAGTATTAGTAGTATTACTAGTAGGCGGGGGATCTTAGGCTCTATATAGCGAGCCTTCGCGCCTTATAATAAGCGTCTAATATACTTACTATTAAAAGTCGAGTAGATAATAGTATCCGCGATACCTATATTAGTATAGTACGAATTTAGCGCCGCTAGGTTAGACTTAATCGAAACGCCTTTAAGGCGACTAAATAACGGCGTATCCTAGAAGAAATAATATACTATATAGCTATATAGTAGAGTAGGTCGTAGCGGCTAAGCGGTTTTACCTACCTAGCTACTTAAGTCTACCTACTTCTACTACTAGCGTACGGCTAATATATAGACCGCTCTTATCGATAGTTTTAAGGCGGACTATAGTAGATAGGCCTCGTCTAGTAGCGCCCTAATAACTACTAGCTACTCTAGTAGCGGCTCGTCGACGTCCGTATTATTATCGTCGTCGTCGTTATTATCTACCTAGTAGCGGCTCGTCGACGTCTATATTATTATCGTCGTCGTCGTTATTATCTAAGGTACGGATATAGGTTAGTAACTTAGTTAATATTAAAGCGCGATAGCGCGTCTATAAGGGAATTATTATATATAGAGATCTACTCTATATCTAAGACGATTAAGTACTTTATAGCGAGTAGTAACGCCTTACGAAGGACGATATTAGCTATACCTCGGATACGTTAGCGTATTAATCCGCCGTAGGTAGTAGTATTATCGGTATATACTACTACGCGATAACTATTCTAGAGGTAGGCCTACTATTTAAAAGTAAGCTAAATCGCTAGTACCTCTACTATATTAATATAGATACTCTTAAATCGTAGTAGTATAAAGAACATCGATATAGAGACTTTAGAGGTATAGTTACGCTAGTACTAATCTATCCCTCCGCTAGTAAACTAAATACTACTTAAACTAATATTAGATATATTAGTAAAAATATATACTTCCGGTAAGTCTAGCTCGCGGAGGATTCGGACGCTATTCGAATATTAAAGGGCTTACTTCTACTAAAGTAAGTCCTCGTATAGTACTATTAATACTCTCTTCTTCCGTAGAGTCCCCTTCGTAGAGAAGGATAAAATAAAGCTAAATAGGTTAATATTAAATATACGGCTAATATCTACTACTTTTACCGCCTACGATAGTCGACTAGCGAGCTCTATAGTAAAAGCGTAAGAGATAGATAAAGTAAGAGCCTATTCTAACTATCGTAAAAGTCGCTAGACTTTAGTAGTAGAGAGCCTCGTAATTATAGTAATAGTATCTACTTCGATACCGAGTATCTCGACTATCGTACCCTCGTAGTCTTTCTTATTATTACGAGGGATTCTAAGTATATTAGTTAACTCTAACTACGCCCTCTTTAGCGCTACTAGACGATAGCGTTAGTCCTTTATAAATATAAAGATAAAGTCGTCTAGATAGTAGTTAATCTCGTAGCCTACTAAAGTATATTCTAATAGCTAATATAGCGCTTCTATAAACAAATTAAATAGTACTAGCGCCGTACGTAATCTAAATAGTAGACATACTTTAGCGTAATACTTCCCTACTAGTATAAAGTATAAGAGCCGTCTCTAAGGTAGTACGACTAGTACTATTCGGAACGCGTCCTTAATATTACGTTTAACGATAATAGTACTATAGCTAGCTTATACGATATAGCGTAGGATACCGTTAAAAGCTATATAATTAATACCGCCGTATCGTCGCGGAATTCCCTCGTTTACGCCGCCGTTAAAGGTAAGGTCGTAGATCCGTTAATACTCGGTACCCTTATCTCCTTTTAGAACTATACCTTACGGTAAGTAGATAATATTTAGAATATCCGTAACTAAAGTAATATAGCTAATCTCTAGGTTAGTAGTAATCTTTCTTTCTAGGTCTACTATATATTCTTACGTAGAGCCGTAATTATTATATAGTACTAGCTTACTATCTCCTTTATATCTAACTAATACTCTATATATTAGAATATAATTAATAACTTATAGTAGTTCGTTATACGGGTAATCCCTTAATATCTATTTCTAAGCTCTTCTCTTTAACGGCGTTAGACTATCCTTAATTAGCGTCGTAAAGGTATAAACGTCGAAGGGTAGTAGCGTATTCGGTCGCGTACCGTCGCTTTTAATATATTCTAGACGCGACGATAGCTTAAGCCTTCGGCTTAGGCCTAGAAGTATAATTAGTATAACTTCTACTATAGCTACGGTATCTATAGAGGTAGGTATAGTCCTCGGTAGTAAGCTAGTAGTTATTATTATTCTATATATAATAGTAGAGTACCTTAGTCTTATTTACGCTAGTACTAGGGTTAGACCTAGTACTAGCGCCTTAAAAGGACTTATTCCTACTACTACTACCTATAGACTCTAGCCTAGGTTACTTACTAGCGTCGACCTTAGCCTTCTTAAGAACTATACCTAGATAGACGATATACTAGAATAAGTAGTCGTTTTACTATATATACTCCTACGCCGCTAGGGTTTTAGCGGCCTTATTAATAGAGATATATATATTAGCGTATTCTCGACGTATATACGTACGATACGCTAATTATAGTTCTCGTTAACGTAACGGTACGTATAGAAACGGAATACTATAATCGACGTAACTAGCCTAGGTATAGAGCTATAGAAAAGGCTTATTAATCTAGTATAGTTCGATAGATATTCGTAATTCTTATATTCGATTCCGCGCGCTTTATATTAAGTTCCGCGCGTTTTATATTAAGATCCGCTATAGCTACTTTACGCCTTATCTCGACCTCGGCGTCGTTTAGCTCTTAAATATACTTAAGCTATATCTACTACTTCTACGCTTCGAAATCGACGCTAGAAAGGGGGTTCGATATATCGTATTCGGCTCGTTTATTATATACGTTAGAGTAGATAATACGATAAGTAAATACTAGAGTAGTTAGAGAACTAGAGACTTCGTCCGAGACGACTATCTTTATAGGTTTACGTAAGCTCTTAGCGAGCGCTAGCTCGTACTTCTTACGTAAATCTCGCGGTACTTATTCGTCTTAACTTCTTAGGCCTCGCGCGCGTCCGCTACGTAGGTAATTAGTAAGAACCGTATAGTAATTAAAAGTACTTAATAAGCTATTTCTAGAAATAATAAAATTAGTAATATAATCGATTAATCGTCCTACGCTAGCGGAGGGCGTATAGTTTAGAAGAGCGTAGGCTCTTTAAACCCTAAGATACGCTCTTAGTATATAGACCCCTCTTATTAGTTAGTAGAAATTAGATACTTTTAAGCTTTATTTTACTATACTACCGTTATAGTTATTTACGCTAAACTACCGCTTCTAAACTAGTAAACTTGCTCTAGTCTAAATTTAACGATTACGAGTACTAGAATAGCTTCCTTATCTACTCCTTATATATATTACTAGCCCTTATCGGGCGACGTACTTTATTTCCTACCCTACCTTATTTAGGCTCTTCTTTAGGCCTATATTATTATCGTTTAAAGTAATAGTAATACCGCTAGCTAAGCTAATTACTAATTAAACGTACTAACTAGTAATCCCTTTATACTAAACTCGTATCTACTATAAGTAAGTAAGGAAGTATAGATATCCCTATAAACGGATTGTTTACTCCGCCTATAGGCGCTTCTACTACCGCTACCGTTACTACTATAATCTAAGCTAACTACGTATTATATAGCGCTTAGTCTTATATATTCTTTACTACTATAATTCGATACGCTTCTACCTCTCTCTCCTCCGTACGCTCTTTATAGAGTCTCTTATCTTCTAGGGCTTATAGCTATACTACCCGCTATTATATTTAGAACTTATTATCTTATATATTACTAGTTTGTTTTCTATAGGTATTCTATCGTATTAGGATAGAAGGTAGGTTATTATTAGTAGGCTCTTCTTCTTCTTCTTTATCTTAGTCTTATACTAACGGATACGTAGACGGAGGTACTAGTAGTCTAGGAATAAGTACGTCTTAGCGTACCTTATATAGGCTACTACCCTTTTTACTAGCTATTATCTTAACTTCTTATACCCCTAGGAACGCGTCTTATTAATATACTATAAATAGTAGTATAGAGTAAAAGATAAACGAGGATTCTAAATCCGATACTAAAACGATAAAAAAGAAGCTATACTAACCGCCGCGTAAAGGGCGTATTAATTAAAGATTAGAGAGTCGATTACTCTTAGGGATTTAGAGAAACGCCCTCCTACGTACAGACCCTCTTAATCATAAGGAGCTTATAGTAGGATACGAGCACTCGCGTGCCGCGCAGTGTCGCTATTACGAGCACCCGTAAGTCACGAAGTGCCGCTGTTGTTAGTGCCGCCGAACCGTCGTTAGACGCGCTCGTGGCTGTAATGCACACACTCGCGAGTCGCGAAGTGTCGCTACGGCGTGGTGATACCGCTCGAAGCGCCCGCTCGCGGAGTTCGCAGAGTGTCACTCGTTCGTTTCGCAGGGCCGCACTGCTGCTGCTAATGCTGCTGCGACTGCTGCTGTGCGGGCAGGCAGGCGAGAAGGCAGGCAGGCAGGCAGGCAGACAGGCGTTGCTCATTGCAATGTCGATCAAGGCAAGGGCCAGAGGCAATAGCGGTCCTTGAGAAGCACCTTTGGTAGGGCATGCGGACACTCGCGAGTCGCAGAGGGTATACATCTACAGATACATGACAGACATCACTGACAAAAGACGACAGTACAAGTCTGGCAGAGGAAAGCTTTCAAGCTAAGTACCTAGGAATAATATCCTCGACTCGACAGGTCAGTAGGTTTCCAGTCATGCTATCTTACTAGGTCTCGCCATTCCTGCCATTGCCGTCATCTTCCATCCACATCATCCAAGGTAATTGATAGTTTCAGCCCGCCGACGGCTTCCAGGGCGCTGTGTTAGACAGGGCAGCTCCATCAGTCCAGGGTGATTCGGCTCGCGTCGTCAAAGAGGTCTATTATGCAACTAGCACTCCACGCCTGCGTTGGACACTGCGACAAAGTTAGCTCGTTCCCTCTACACGGCATAAGCAAAGCTCGGCAAACTTACCGAATCACCACAGAAAGACCCATTCTTGTTGCTAAGCTCCGTGAGTCCTCGCCAGGGCGAATCATGAATGTGCTGACGGCAGCCCTTCAGCCTCTGCGTGACCTGCTGGAAAGCCTCGACACGTTCCTCCTTCGTCTGGCGGCGCTTGAGGTCGAACTTGAGAAGAGCACGAAGGAAAAACCCAGTTGGCCAGAGCCATTCTGGGCCTGAGTGGTAGTTGCGTCCATGGGCCGTTTGATAGTTATCAGAATCGTCGCTGTTGATGTAGTCGGGGTGGTACTCCATGTCCGATGGGTCCAGAGTTGCCATTCCAGTGGGACCGCGCAGGTTCCTGTCCGCAATCTCCAGTGCGCCGATAGCGTGAGCAGGGTCGAAGAGGTCCGGTGCGACAACCATCGCAATAGGATAGTTGGGACGAAGCTGGTAGTCCCTGTACTCTTTCTTTCCGCGGTGGACATCTTTGTAGATGCCCTTGCGGTTGACAATCTTGGGGTTCACGTCGTAGTCTCCAAACTTGGCTGGGTCTGTGGGGATATAGTAGTGGTGCTCAAAGCTGCTGCGGATCAAGGTAGCCCATGCGCCGTAGGTGATGAGCTTTCCGTCCGGTTTGGTAATACCATCGTACTTGAACTTGCCGGCGGACTTCAAGCTGTCAACCCAGTGCAGGGCGCTGTACAGCAGACCGGTTATCTCCACTGGCGCACCATCACGGGAAGTACCAGGGTGTCCCTTGTTGCCAGCTTTGGCAGAATCTCCCATCTTGTCCATCCAAGTACCGCAGTTCCACTCGTTGCCGCCATAGATGATACCATTGCTCCAGTCCACTTCGATATCGATGTTGAAACCTTCGGTCTTCATCTGGCTGTCGAGATCTGGTCCGGCATTGTACTCGCGGAAGTGCATGCCAGAAGCGTGTCGCTGGAGACATTCTTGAATGACATCTTCGACAGTGCTGAACTGAGAATATGCGCGAGGGTCATCGAATGGGAACCAGTCATCCTTGTATGGCAAGAAGCGACGGCGAACGCGCTCTTGGAGGATTGACTGGCCGTTGGGAGCAAGAGCAATGTAATCTTGGATATTCTGGAGGAAGAACCAGACAGAGTCCCTGCTGTTGTATCGTGGGAGCTTGCCAGAGTTGACCAAGTTGGGAATCATGCCGTGCTTCACCAAGCTCGCGAAACAGAGGAGGTGCTCCTTTGCTTCGACATAACGTCCAGTGCAAGTCAACAAGCCGCGCATGGCGATCATGGTATCACGACCCCAGACACGAGCCCAGTCCTGGGCGAAATGAGGTAGACCGGCGGCCAGCGATGGGTCAAGCTTGTCCGGCCAAAGCTTGGCATTGTCCATGTATCCCTGAACTTGGCAAGACACCATAGCCAGAGACTTGAGGAAGTGCTGACCATTCTGAATGTTGGGGTGCATCTGCTCAATGGCACGCTCAATGGCGGCTTTCTTTCCAGTCCGGATGACAAGAGCAAAGCAGCGTGGAAGCAAGAAGCTCGGTACATTGCGAATGGCGTCGAATCGCGATTTCAGCCAGTCCGACGCTGGAGTGACACCTTTGTAGATGCCGTCTGGACGTGCGGCAAGCTTCTCGAGGCGATTGACGATGTAATCCAGCGCCCACTGGCCTTCCCGAAGATGGTTGCAGATCGGATGGCCGAGGTCATTGTGCTCAACAACGTCTCGGAGGACCGACCACCAGCCCTGAAGACCGCAATAGACGAGTGGGCCAGATCCAGGAATCGAGTACACGCCGTCAGCGCCATTTGACATGGCACGCTCTTCAGAGTCTGCGCGGTACATGATTGCGTTGATGTCGTTCAGGTTGCAGTCCTTGAATGCCTGGCGTGCTCCGGTGGTGAGGTACTTGTCAAGACCCTCGCTGTGCTCAGCACCAGGGATCCAAGTCTCGAAAACAGCAATGGAGCCCGGGGGAAATGCGCTTGGCACGGTGACGACAGTATCATCACCACGAGCCTCCACAGTCACGCCGCGCAGATCCTTGGTCTTGCTGGGAATACCACGCAATACCTTGTCATTGATCGCGGCTTTCTTCGCCTCTGCGCTTTGGTCACACTCCAGACTCCATGCGCCAAGGAGCTTCGCTTTGGTCCCAGTAAGCCATTGCGGTCCAAAGCCAGCGTTTCCGTTGCCGTAACCAGGATATGCAGTGTGGGCGATGAGGTAGTAACCTTTCCTTGACTTTGGATGAATTCGGTGTACGGTGATGTACTCCCCATCATGATGTACAAAGGTCTCATCATACCCATCCTTGCCCATGATGGTGTGCAGCTGATTCATGAGACGCTTGATACCACCGGCACCTTCAGATGGTCCGACTTTCATGGACTGGCCAGCTGGAAGGTTGCTGTACGGCGAAGTGTAGTGACGAGTTTCGTGGACCAACTCAATCAATTGAGGATATAGCTCATCCATACCAAACACGGAGCCGCTTGCGGAGGCGCACATTGCGACAAGAGCGGAACTCGGGAGGGTATCACGACCGTCGCGACGCTGAACGGGAGTCTCATTGTCGTGAGTGCAGTCCATGAGAAGAGCGTGAATCTTCGAAGGAATGATCTTGTGGACGATCTCGCGACCTTGAGGAGTACCAGTACTGCCTGGCGACGCAGGATCGCTTGAGCCTGGCTTGTCGGTACCGGAAATGTCATCAACCTCGAAGCTCCCAATAGGACGACCGCAGTTGATGTGCACCAGCTTCGACATTTCAGCAGTGGACCAACATTGCATTGCCTCGCGGATCAAGAAGCTGATGCCAAGCTTTTGACAGTACAGGAAGTCCATCTTCTCATCACCACTGAACAGCTCAGCGGCAATAACGAGATTGGGCTGAACGTGGCGAGCAGCATCGAGCATGGCGGACGCGACGTGGAGGGGTGTTGAATGGCAGTTGTCGATGCGAAAGCCGTGGAAATGCTTGGCCATGAGCTGAGTGTACTCGGTCATGTACTTCCAGAGGAAGGGACTGTCTTCGGGACCAGTGCCATACCGCAGCTTGACGCAGTCTCCCCAAACAATCAGCTCACGACGGAGATAGACTTTGGACTTCGGTCCGGCATTGTCACGCATGACATCTGCGGCCCAAACCCAACCATTGTTTGCCAGCGCCAACGAGTTGACATCGTGCTTGGCAGTGGTCTCGTTGTAGGGAAGGCGAGTAAAGTACGACTCGATGAGAGGGCTCTGAAGCGTGATGTCGCCAATCTTAGGTCCGTTGCTGTCGAGGCGCATATACTTCGTACGGTTGAAAACCTGTTCCATGATTGCGGCGACATCCGAGTCGTACTCCTTGTACCAGTCAAGATTGACCTCGTTCAAGAAGCGATGTACAGTGCCATATGCGGTGCGTTCATCCGAGGAGGAGTTGACTTGCGTGTTGTACTTTCCAAACAGCTTCTGCAGGAGAGCAGCGCCACGCTCGGGGACGATGTGTCGTCGGAATCGCTCACCCATACGATCTTTGCCAGGGCAGCAGTTCTGGCGAATCCACTCGGCCTTGTCTTTGAGCTGCCAGGAAGCAATGTCGTCGGGGATGCTGCCGTCAAAGCTCGCCTTTCCCTCCATCCACGCAGCGACGGTGGCAGCGGCGTCCTTGTCGGCATCAAGAATGTAGAACTCCCAGAGCTTGATACCGCCAATGACATGAATCTTGGCACCATCCATGATGCGAAGCAGATCATCGGTGCTGTTGAGATGAGTGGGCAGTCCAAGCGAGGTGAGACGGGATGAAAACTGCAGGAAGGCACTGTCGAGTTCATATGCTGGCTGCAGGTGAGGAGCAGTCTTGATGTTGTAGCCCGACTCGGGGTGCTCTTCCAGCCACTTGCTGTTGTTTGCAGTGTGGTTCCACACAACGTCCGTCAAACTAAGAAGGCCGAGCTGGTGCTCCATGTTGTTCACCATTTCAGCAACAGAGGCCTCGCCTTGGGGAAAGATGCCCTTGTCGAAGGTGTGCTGGTCGTAAATTGAGTATGGCGAATTGCTGTCTCCACGCATCATCAAAGGCGTGAAATGGACCATATTGTAGCCGCGCTCGCTGATACCGTGCAAGTGACGGTTGAAGTCTTCTGGGTAGGAGCCCATGAACTTTGAAAGAACTGAGATGACAGACAAACTGTCCAATGGAAGAGGAGATTTGTCGACATGCAGAGACGGCGAGACATCGATGTAATGGGTCTTGGTTCGCGTTGGTTTTGGAACCTCGTCGGTCTTTCCCGTGGTGAACGCTGGCAGAGGTGTGTATGAGCAGTAGAACTCGAAAGCTCCTGCTTTGTAGACGGGCACATCGATCTTGATCGACTCTGTAAAGCTTGGACGCAGCCTGAGCAGTGTCAGTGTTGAACGCTGGCGGCTTGTTCGAGCACAAGGCAGGTGTTGTGGGCAAGCTTACTTGTATTCATGGAACTTTTTGCGGTCAAACTCCTCGCCTTTTGGCGGGATGTTCACCCAGAGGCTGCCCTCTCTGGTGATTGAGCTGGTTCCGTCAATCTGGAATCGAATGCTGTAGGCGGGATGCGTTGGCGGGGAGAGGTAGATGTATGGCGGCTCGCCAGGAAGGTCCGGGGAGCCATCGTCCTTGAGGGGCAATAGGTGGACCGTATGATTGCTGATCTGTTGCGGAGACATCTCAGCGGTTGACGAGAGTGGATATGCTTGGCTGGTTGTGGGCGTGGGCGTGGGGTAGATGTGCGAGAGCTCGAAAGCTGCGAGACGTGTGTTGCGGAGCGTCGTCGAGTATTGCTCCGCTGGAACGGGGACGGGGACGCAGTCGTCTTCAGTCGTAAAGTCGTACAATGCTGCTGCAGAAACAAATGCTCAATGAAAGACGGAACTGGGTGAGCTGCGTCGAGTCTGGGGTAGAAAGAGGAGATGGATGCGGATGGATTGGATGTAGCAAAGGATGCAGGGAGAGGAGAGGGAGGAGGAGATGTGCTGTGTTTACCACTCCAGACGCAACTTCCTGGCAGTGTGCGCAATGTTGAGAGGCAGCGGCAGGCAAGCAGGAAAAACTCGCCAGTTCCAGTCTCACCGCAGTTGCTGCCAATTTCTGGTTGAGCTCGACGATAGTTCGCGGCTGCAGTAGCTAGCGCCAATGTGGGGCAATTGACTTTATCGTGCCTGCCCCGCGGAGAGAGGTCCGCCTCTCCACATGACAATCGCCGGCAAGACTGGAGATCGATTGACCCTTTTCGTCATCAAGGGCAGGAGCAATGTCAACTTCATTGATTGTCAAGATGGCTTCAATGTTCACCCTGGCCTACAGACAACTCGCAGTAAGTTCAATTCCATTCTCGTCTGGACAATGAGACGGAGTCGTCGTCGTCTTCACGTCACCAACCCGGAAACGAGCGGCACTAGAAAGATATAAACTTCATCGTGGGCCGCTAGTCGGTGAACAGAATAATTTCAGGCCGACCCACGGGCAACCTTGGAAGACATCATCCTCGATACCTACCATCAATATCATGGCACCAGCATCGCGATCGCGATCGCGGGTCTCGCCATTCTTCCACACGCCGTCGACTGCTCATGCAGATTCTCTTGCCATTCTCCATCTCAAGCGAGACAGCCTCACCCCGGTCAGACTTGCAACGACTGCCGACGATGGCTATGCGGAGGGTGCGGTTACCAACACGAGATTTGGCAGTTTTCCGCATACTACTTTGATCGGGCTGGAATGGGGCAGTCAAGTGAGAGCGAGCAAGGTCGACACCGGATCGAGAGGGCGGAAGAAGAAGCCGAAGCAGGAAGATGCGAAGCCGGAGAAGCAGGAGCAGGAGCAGGAGCAGAATGGCGGCGCAGTTGGAGCAGGCTCGACGAGCAAGAAGCGCAAAGCGGAGGAGCAGCCTGCAGATGCCTTGGAGTCTCCTACGAAGAAAGTAAAAGCAGACAAGCACAATGGAGTTGGCGAGAAGCAGGTGGTGGTTAAGCCGACAGAAGCTGGAACTGGCTTCCTCCATATCCTTCAGCCCACGCCCGAGTCGTGGACTGCATCGCTCAGCCATCGCACTCAGGTTGTATATACGCCCGATTACAGCTATATCCTCCAGCGACTGAGAGTAAGACCGGGGAGTACCATCATTGAAGCCGGCGCTGGGAGTGGCAGTTTTACTCACGCTTCGGCACGGGCAATATTCAACGGATATCCTGGTGATGACGACGGGATATCGTCAAAACGGCCGAAACTTGGGAGAGTGTGCAGCTACGAATATCACGAGCCTCGCGTCGTTGAGCTGAGACGGGAACTATCTGAACACGCACTAGAGGGTGTTGTTCAACTCACTCACCGGGACGTGTGCAATGATGGATTCGCCTTCGCAGACGGCTCATCGCCCAACACGAATGCCGTGTTCCTGGACCTTCCTGCTCCCTGGCAGGCTATAAAACATCTCACGCGCTCAGGACCAAATTCACCTCTCGATCCGCAGACTCCAATTCACCTTTGTTCCTTCTCGCCATGTATCGAACAAGTGACAGCGACGGTCGCAGCTCTGCGAAGGTCAGGCTGGTCCGATATCACCATGGTCGAGGTGATGAACAAACGCATCGACGTCCGTCGAGAACGCATCGGTCTCAAGGAAGAGGGTCTTCGCGGAGTCAACGCCCGAGCTGCAAATGTCAAAGAAGCCGTCGACCGTCTGAGAGAGGATGTCGCTGAAGAGCGCAAACTTCACACAAAAAAGGAACGGCTTGAAAAGCTCAAGCAGGACGCAGAAGTCCGCAAGCTTTACAAAGACGGCAACCTCGCACACCGTACAGAGCCGGAGGTCAGAACGCATACCAGCTATCTCGTCTTCGCAGTCATGACCAGGGATTGGACTGAAGAAGATGAACAGGCTTGTTTGGAAAAGTACAGTGTCGACGCTTTAATGACTGGATCAAAAGATGTTTTGGCCAAGTAGCATTTCCTCGATGCAAAATCGCGACCCCGCATGGTTTTCAACTACCTCTGTGCGGTCAGCTCAATCGTGGCTCAACAACCATCGTGGTCCACCAGTGTCACGACCAATTATGGCAGTAAATTAAGGCGCGTGATTTCCAATCGTTCCACAGCAGCATCTTGACACAACGCACGGCGGTTGTTGTACCCCGGCAAGTCTCGTTCACTGGCCCATCTCAGCTCTGCGAGGGTGCGAGCTAGTTGATGTCCGCATTTGCCAAGCGCCAGCACTTTCACTGCAGGATTGGCTTGGTAGCGAGGCATTTGTGCGATTGTCAGTACCCATGTTGAGACGCGACCTAAACATGTTGCTGGAAGTGTCCCATTGTCACAATTTGGCAGGTCACTTTCGTCAAGCCTCTTGCAGCTGACGTAAAAGGAGACGTGCTCGATTGGAAGCTTTCATCATGCCTGTCCAGCCCATCATCGATTCCTACCAACCTCATCGCTTTCTCGATCAAATGAAGTACCCATTGAAACCAAGATCCTGCCTGAACGTCGGGATTTCCCATGTCAACAAATGCGATCCATCAATCAACTGGACGGCCTGGATGCACTGCTGACAGGCTGCCTGTACGCTTAGGAGTCGAGGTTACACTTGAGTGACCTTCGCCCACGCGTTCGCCCACAAAATCTGTCCTGAAGCGATCTCTACATTACCACAGGGCATACACTAACGGATGGCCGCCTGCCCTGGCTGAAGAGGCGTTCTTGTGTGGCCTTAGCGCGTATAGAGAGAGGCAACTTTAGGGCGCCCATCACCTCGTCTTACCCTTGTTGGAAAGTCTGACGAAGCAAATTTCATGAGAGCGTCAATGAGTATTCTTGAGACAAAGCAGTTTGTTGCGTGGGCGTGGAAAGTGCCTAGCACATGCCTAGCTCCAAGGTATCGAATCTCAGAATTACCCTCCATGCTGTTCTCCCATGAACTCGAGCAGAGGGACCTCGCGGGTACGTTGAACTTTTGCACCATTTCTCCCAAAATAGCGTTCACTTGAGAAGCTGCCAAATGTGTCAGTTATTTGCCTGAATGCGAGATGCGGAATAGGGATCCTTACTGCCAATGCAAGCTTCCAAGCGGCAGGAGTTGTAGATGAGAAAGGTAGACATCGACTTGCTGGTCGAGGTCCGAAGAGTAACGTGGCACAGACGAGCAGAGTTGCGTCCAGCGACAATACAACTCATCGAGTCTGGCCCCGATCCAGTCGTACGCTTGCTGCTGAGTATAGCGCTTGCTTCGGAGGATATGGACAAGATTTCGTGTGATGCCATCCCGCTGTAGTCCAAAATTAGTTGGGTGCCAGTCTTCTCTGCGGGGCAGATAGAGATCAGGTGTGGAAACTGAACTTACGTGCTCTTTGTGATAGGAGATGACCTCGTTCTGCCTGGTAAGACGTTGTCAATAACGATACCTCTTCGAGGGACAGAAAACGACCTCTTACAGAGTAATGATCTCGCAGCAAAGCTCATGTAAGCCAACCACGGATGAGTGATCGAAAAAGCTATCGGGCAAATCCAGTTTATAAGCATATCTGCACCACGTCAGTTTCATAACGACGAAGGAGAATAGAAGTCCAACCCACTCGATCATATGAAAAAAAGACTCAACCCCTATGTTATGTATCCGGGCTTTGATGAACATCTCCGGCTCCTCAAACACCTCACTATTGCTCTTCGTTGCATCCCCAACACTCCGTATATAGTCTTGCATCGCCCGCCTCCACCTCTTTCTCGCCCCGTCTGTCGAATTGCAATAGACCCGGTGCCAGATTGTTTGATGGACATAATTGAGTGGATCTTTGACTGGGTCAATGGTGACCCGTCCATCCTCCCTCAATGCCTCCAACGCATCATCAATCGCCGCTTTCGCTGCTGCTGGATCGTTGCTCAGATCACCCTCATCAAATCGATCATCAAAATCAAAATACCAATAGAAATGGTCGGCTTGTGTCCTGAGTTCCTCTTTCTTGCCTTTTTCGGGAAACACAATGGACATCAATAAGGGGAATTGAGCACTCTCTCGGAGCTTCTTCTGAGCATCAGAAAAGTTGAAGAGCTTGAAATATTCGGTCTCTGCTTCAATCTTGACTTCGTGGTAATAATGGCTTATTCGAGGTGGCTCCGCTAGAAAGGACTTGAACAGGTCCGGAATAAGAGCCTTGGAAGAGCCATTGTTCGCTCCAATGGGGATTCCGTCGGATAGGGCGGGTTGGTCCTCCACATCTTTACATGCTTTATTGGGGTGGATGGCTGGCTCCTGGAGGTGTTCTGAAGTCAAACCATTGAGAGAAGACCTTTGCTTCTCGAGCTCATCCGAGTAAACTTTGTTGATGAGAATGGTTTCATCATCAAGATCTCCGGAAGTTCTCATGGCCTCGTTTGCAGCAACACAGCATTTGAGGTGGTCCGAAGACCAGGTGTACTTGGGTACGGACAGGTGAAACATATAGATAGCATCTCAATCATTAACCCGGTATTGGTAAATGGGGATCCGTTGGGCGTTGGCTCAAACGGCCTCGTTCAGGGATCCATCTCCCAGGATGCGAAGCTTGGCAAGTCGTCGACCATATGCCTCAGTGGGGATCCGAAGAAATGGACTCCATAAACGCTTCTGCACTTTGGCCCAGACTTGCAGATAAGCCCAAGTACACGTCAGTGTGCGCTGGTCACATTGTCCACGTTCAAGATGACGCAAGGCTGTCGCCATCTCGATCTAGTTCAAATCTCTGCCGGTCTATGAGAGGTTGGAGAGATGTTTAGCAAAACGTGTTCCGCTCCAATGTCTCGACCTATTGAGTACACGGCTGAGTAGGTCGGCACCACAGCACGATAGCCCCGGCTAAGGACTGAAGAGAACGTCTATTGTGAGAGAAGTCTTCTGTGTGATTTCGAGATTCATCCACAAAGAGCGTCTCGACACGCCCGCTGATTGCGCGGGTATCGCGCGCACAGTGTGAGTCCAATAACAAGAGTGTACCATGAGAGAGGCGCTGCTTGTTCGCAAGTGGCCAACATCAACGCAAGGCCGACACTCTTAGGTCGCCATCTCAGTACGCAAGCTTCGTACACGTTGCGCTGAGCCAGAGACCCCCCACAGACAGATACTTGAAGAAGTGAGTGCGTCATTGGAGAGGTATGCTTATTATGAGTGTTGATGAGACAGGTACAGTAGGCGGAGATGGATGTTTTGAATGTTCAGATTGAGCTTGAACTAGTCTCAGAATAGGCTAGCTCGTTCGGCTAGCTCGGCCGACATCAACGCCTGTGTGCCTTCTTCTTCGTCTTGAACTTCACCATCACCATCAACCTTCCAAAGGTGCTTCACACAAGATGCGCACATAAAGAAGACTCAAAATAATGGCAGTCCCACGAGTCGCGCTCTAAGCAAATCAAGAGTGAGCTCATGCGGCGTTGAAGCACGAAATCACTACACACAGGAAGCCTGAAGATCTGGTCTCTACATTGAGAGGATATTCCGTTGGTCGAGAACTGTTTATGCAGGTTGAGACTTGCGCAGCTTTTCCAAACCTGTAACAGTTCAGAGCATCTTCACTTTCATCGCGAGGATGTAGGCCTGAAGACAGGGAAGTGAAATATTGGTTGGCACAAGCGTGAGATGCTAAACAAAGACTCCAACGCCAATATAGTACAAGTGCAGTGCGCCCTACATCTTGCGAGAAGATACCAAGATCACCAGTCTCCACAAGCCCCGGGTACGGCATCTTTATTTCACCTGACAGATCTGATGCTTTTGGTTGACTCGTCGTTGACTAGTCGATACAACCTACACATCCTCGGCCTCGTTGTACAACTCTTTATTGGGGCTCTCTACTCGTGGGTGCTGGAATTGTTCCCTAAGTCTGCACTTAGTGTTGATCAGGCCTCCCACACCCGCACCAGACTCGGCACACGGCAACCATAACAAAGGATTCCACAGGATTCCGACGTCACAGGGGACTTCTTTTTCTACTAATAGAAATCCCCTCACCCAGAACAGCTAGCTTTTGGCGATCGGGCATATCACTTCAAAGATTGTGCTACTTCAGCTCCAAGAGACCCTCCATCAGGCATTCCACCATCTCGTATCGTGACTAAACCAATACATACCTAAGCATTTCTTCGGGAGACTGCAGTGGTATTCACAACCCACCTTTACTAGTGCACCTTTTCGAGGGTCAAATTGAGGAAGAACATATATATCAGCGAGCTCCTACGAGATTTCCGAAGCATCACTCACATCCTACCTGCCTATCAACGACATCATACAAGCCTCCAAAACAACAACATCGATCCCAAACCACCATGTTCAAGGTCCTCGCCCTCGCTCTTGCCTCTTCCGCGGCAGCCTTGCCTGCTCCTCAGTCTGGCAGCGCTGTTGGAGCCAAGCCAAATGCATCCACCGAATTCGCACTCGCCATGACAGTCGATGGTTCACTCGTCTCACTAAACGCTGTCACGAATGGAACTGTTGGTAATCTGGTACTGGAAGCTGAAAGGCCTAGCGCTTATCCCGGAACTCCTGGTGAGCATCGTTATCATTCATGCGGATGGGGAAAGAAACACTAAATTCCTGGTGCAGCCTATTTGAACGGCACTGGCGAATACAAAGCGCTCAACTTCGTCCTCGACGATGGCGTATACGGTGCCGGCGTCCCTGATGTTGGAGACAACTATGGCTATGCCGCTGCTGCATATGCAATCTTCGGTTTCCAGCAATTCGAGTGGCTCGACGGTCCTGAAGGGGTTTCCCACAAATTACAGGCTGCTCTGAACTCATTCTACGGTAAAAGTCTTGAATGGCTGATACTCGCTGTGCATGCTGACAGAGATCGTACACAGCGTGCAATGATACCGTCAACGGAGTCGATAACTACGTCCTCAAATGGGGCACCCAAGGCGTGAACGGCCAGCCTCCAGTTGGATGCCAGGCTACTTCAGTCTTGAAGAATTTCAACGTTCCTGGCGGAGCCAAAGCTCCCAGCACATACGCCTCCTAGATAGAGATGACTAGCCAATTTTACAAAGCTGCCTTGAATCATGGCAATGACTCTCAAACGCCCACTGCATTTGGACCAGACGCCAAGTGTTTATTGCTTGTTGATGCGGCTCTGAGCTGGACTTCCATTAAGATTGTTCTCACTGAAACCATCCTCACTGTTGCCTCATCTCCCTCCCTCTACCGACAGCAATATCTTCACAATCACTCGTGGCTACGACATGCATGCTGCTACTAGGAGAAGATCTTGTCTTCTCGCATGTTAGACTAATGCAGCTCCCAGCTCCGGTAGGAGAGCTTGACACGCATGAACTCTTTCCATGTGGGAAACAAGACCAATGTCAAATCCGTCCACGAAGCTAATGTACGTTCGTCAATGTGCAGGCGATGTTGATGCAGGACGAAGAAGGTGAGGTCGCGAAACATCTAATGGCAGACAGCCGCCCATCAGTCAGCCGTCAGCCGAGAGAGCAGGCCGAGGCATTGGCTTCGCGTGGTGGAGCTACGACTTTTGAGATTCGAGCTCTCTCACACGTTACCTACCTTTCATTCACTCACTTTCCACGCACCTTCCTCTTGTTTCGTGTGATTACTCGCCATGTCAGCAGCAGGTAGGAGATCGGGAGGCTCTGGCTCTTCTACCACGGTAGAGATTGTACTGCTTCCCAGTCTCAAGAACTGCCTGCTCAATCTGCCCGCCTCTCTGGTCGCTCTGCTGTTGAACTCGAATACCATTGCGCAAAATGTCATAGTGGAGCTCCAATACCGCCAGCCGACGCCCACTGGCCAAGACCCACGAAGCAAGACGGCATCTGCCTCGCAGTCGGTATACTTGGGATGGACAGGAATGCAATCGCAGACAAGACTGTCTGCGCTTGTAGGACGCGAGGGCATTCGCGGGAGCAATGGAAGGGCAGAACAGGAGGTACCGACGGTCGAGGTCGATGCCACATTAGCTAGGAGATTGGGCCTGAGCGATGGCATGAAGGTACATACTACATGTACAAGTACCATCTGGTGTAGAGGAAGCTGATGGACAAGCATAGGCAAGCGTGGCACTGCACGTAGACCCGCCACAGGCACACACCGTCAATATAGAGCCTCTGACGGCCACAGACTGGGAGAGTAAGAGCTTAAAAATCCACCTTCCAAGTTATAGCCATTTGTGCTGATCGCATAACAAAATAGTCATCGAACTGCACTCATCCTTCCTGGAAATGAACTTTCTCTCTCAGGTTCGAGCATTGCCAAATCCCGCTGCTGGACAATCGCATCCTCTCACGCTCCACCTCACACCAACGTCGACCGCTAACATCACAGTCACCTCGCTGACTCCTGCGCCTGCCAGCACACAGCCATTTGTCAAGATTTCTCCAGACGCTGAGGTTATTGTAGCTCCCAAAGCGCGACAGTCTGCTCGTGCTGGCAGCTCTAGAGATAGTCGAAGCATAGCCAGCACGAGCCGGCGTAGTGCGGGTGGGAGGAGCACAACAAGCGCAGCACGGCATCGAAGTGCTCACGACAATGAAAAAGCTAGGCCTCCGTTGTTCCTGCGTGGCGTAACGCGAGGACTGCAGAATGAGTGGTTTGAAGATGGTGGGCAGGATATGAAGGACGAGGGTCTCAGAGTTTGGCTGGACAGGGAGCATCTCCTTTCGAAGACACTGCGAGGCATCACTTGGGTTGTTATTACAATCGTCAAACCAGCTGGTCTACAGGAACCCGTAGACCCTCAGAGCCAACCTACAGCAGATCAGCAGCCTGCTACCAAAGTTGTGGCGAAGCTGTGTGCATGGGAAGATGCGCCGGACAGCCGGCATGCTGCTCTTTCGACACTCCTCTGTGCGACACTAGGAGCCGAGAACATGGTCGGAGGCCTTGTACGAATAGATCCTGCTCCTGCGCCACTGCCCCGGACCGCTTCCGCGCTCAAGGAGCCCTCTCAACAGGCCAGCAAGGATGCTATCGTCAAACGACTACGTGTCACGCCGTTTGCTCCAACACAAGCTGAGAGAAAGGCGTCTGGTTTGAAGTTCGGTGGAGCTCCAAAATCGGAAGGAGGTGAAGGGTTGGCTGTCGTCAAATCCATCTCCCGAAACGGTATTCTAGAAGGTCCGTTAACAGACGGCATGTTGCTTCCTCCACGAGAAGGCTGGGCGGGCGGGATACTTGACTTCGACCCTACTCCTCTGGGAGACGCGACCAAGGCGAGAACGAATTGGCTGCTTGGAGGAGAGAGAAAGCTGGAGATTGTTCTGCAGCCGGAAACCGTGCGACAGAAAGGTCCACGGTGGCCTCCTGGGGAAGCCTTGCCTGAGGAAACTCCTGAAATGGTCGGGATTGACGCACTGATTGAGCAGACACGAAAGAGCTTGTTGCACAACTCCTCCGTCCTTCTTGCTGGCGGTCTGGGGTCTGGAAAGACCTCCGTGGCACATTTACTTGCCCACCAACTGCGGAGCGAATTTCTGTTCAACGTAATATACTTCCCTTGTCGGACACTTGTGACGGACGAAACGAGGATAAAGACCATCAAAGACACGCTCCACCGCGTCTTCGCATCCGCTTCGTGGGCTGCTCGTCTCGGTGGCCGATCACTCGTCATCCTAGACGACTTGGACAAACTTTGCCCCGTTGAGACGGAGCTTCAAGTCGACGCAAATGGCAGAAGCAGACAAGTCAGTGAGCTTCTCTGCACAACAGTACGAGAATGGTGCACGCGAGACTCGAATGTGGTCATGCTGGCTACGACCCAGAGCAAGGAAGCTGTGAACAACATTGTCATTGGCGGCCACGTCGTACGGGACATTGTAGCTCTCAAGGCGCCTACCAAAGATGGAAGGCGCCGTGTTCTGGAGCAGCTAGTCAAGCAAGCCAACACATCCGACAGTAATGAGGAAGGTGATGTGAGGAATGGGAGCGCCGGCAACGAATGGATGGAAGGTTCCGACGAAGAGGGGAGCAGACCAAACTCTTCACATCAGAAATCCGAAACTTTTCAGTCCGAATCTAATCTGGACCTGCTTGAGATCGCCGGCCAGACCGATGGCTACATGCCTGGCGATCTGGCACTGCTCGTTTCTCGTGCAAGAAGCGAGGCTTTGATCCGCGCAGTCTCGACCGATTCCTTCTCAGACGAAGTCTTTCTCACTGCAGATGATTTCACCTCCGCGTTGAAAGACTTTACACCAGCATCGCTTCGTGGAGTGACCCTGCATTCCAGCACCACGACATTCGCTAACATAGGCGGTCTGACGGAAACAAGACAGACACTTCTGGAAACATTACAATACCCAACAACATACGCTCCTCTCTTTGCCAAATGCCCTCTCCGACTTCGCTCCGGTCTCTTACTTTACGGTTACCCAGGCTGCGGCAAAACGCTTCTCGCATCTGCCGTAGCAGGTGAATGCGGCCTGAACT
Organism: Ramularia endophylla; assembly: GCA_002116395.1. Taxonomy (NCBI): domain Eukaryota; kingdom Fungi; phylum Ascomycota; class Dothideomycetes; order Mycosphaerellales; family Mycosphaerellaceae; genus Ramularia; species Ramularia endophylla. Next base: position 21,976 of record KZ110278.1, on the reverse strand, counting down.
TCATCTCAGTCAAAGGTCCCGAGATTCTCAACAAATACATCGGAGCCAGCGAAAAAAGCGTGCGAGACTTATTCGAGCGGGCCGAAGCCGCCAAACCGTGTGTGTTATTCTTCGACGAATTCGACTCCATCGCGCCTAAGCGAGGGCATGACAGTACTGGAGTGACAGATCGCGTTGTCAATATGTTGCTTACTATGATGGATGGTGCAGAAGGGCTTAGTGGCGTCTACGTGCTTGCTGCAACATCACGTCCAGATCTGATTGATCCCGCTCTGTTACGTCCGGGACGATTGGACAAGAGTCTTATCTGCGATATGCCGCATGAAGATGACAGGTTGGATATCCTCCGAGCTGTCAGCAGTCAATTGAAGCTCGACTCCGCTATACTTTCAGATGAAGAGGGCGAGCAAGGGTTGAGGGAAGTGGCCCGTCGTACAGATGGCTATTCTGGTGCGGATTTGCAGGCTGTCATGTACAATGCTCACTTGGACGCCATTCATGACGTTCTCGGGAATGTCAATGACCAGGACTTTGGCAAGAAGAAGGATGACGGACGAAGAGGAAGCGCAAGTGCTGCGCGCCACCAAGATTTCTCATACTTCCGCGCAGGCAATGTGGATGCGGGCGCTGTTCCAGTTGCGCCTCAAGCAGCTGCTGCGATAGTCGCTGAGCGAGCTCAGATTGCAGCTAAGCTTGCAGCTTTGCAGACCCTAAGGAGAAAAGCCAAAGCAGAGCGCGAGAGGGAGAGGAATGGAGGTCGGCCGACTTCCTCCGCTGGTCATCCATCTTACTCGCGATCGCAGCTGAACGGTGACAGTGGCGACAAATCTAGCAAAGCTAACGAAGCTGGACATGCTGAGCCTGTGATTTCGTGGCGCCATCTGCTGAAATCAATGACTTCGACACGAGCTTCCATCTCTGCGCAAGAGAGGAGAAGATTGCAGAGAATCTACAAGGAGTTCGTGGTGGGACGGAATGGTGACATGCAGGATGGACAAGGAGGCAGTGAGATAGGCGGACGCACGAGCTTGATGTGATACCATTGGGAAATGTGGATTGAGAACAAACATGATCGAATAATTCTCCGTCAATGCCAATGTCACTCGGTATTCACCCAAATTAAACACCAGTCTGCTTCAAGAGTCAGAATTGAAAGTCATGTACACTTTTCGACACAAAGAAGGGCTACGCAAAGGCAGCCGAGTGACAATCTATGCTTTCAACTTCCATGACACACTTCATCACATCTCCGGTGTAACGGAATGTGGAGAAAGAGCCTGGAGATTCCGACTCACCGCATACCCAGTCTTCGGCTCGCTTCATTGAGGGACCGACGTTGGTTGTGATCCTTCACACGAGTTTCCTACCTGTACTGATTGGTTGCCATTGATCAATTTAAGACTGAAGCGACAGCCTTGCGTCCTTCAAGATTACCAAGTTCTCGCGTGTAGAAGTAACAAGACGTCGTAATGCGCTGCTTATTGATTTGCTGGCCACGGTCGACATAGCTGACGACGGGGATGTGCTACGAGTTGGTGTTGTTTGTGTGATGAAGTTGAGGTCGACGTCGACTTGAAGGAAACAAGAAAGTTGCACAGTAAGCAACAACTCCGCCAAGATTCTGACGGTAAGGTAGATTCACTTCCACTTCTTCTCCGCTTGCCACTGACTCTCAGAAACAAACAGTCTGGTGTTCTGCAAGATTTTGGCATCAGACAGGCGCTACTCTACCATTACTCCAGCTCGGCGACTCTATCACGGACTCCACAAGCCGTCAAACTTTACACGGCAACATTCTCAAAGCACCTCCTTCAGCGAGATGTATTCATGCAGCACTTCATATACAGCGTGGCCACCATCACGGTGAAGCTACTTCTACTCCTTCTTTCCTTCATCTGCAGCATAGCCACCTATCGGCTGTACTTCCACCCACTCTCATCGGTGCCTGGTCCCAGATTAGCTGCAATCTCGAACATCTGGCATGCCCACCAAGTTCGCAATGGGCGGATGCTAGGCCTCGGAAAGACTCTCCACAAGACATATGGTCCTGCTGTACGAGTCGGTCCCAATGAGGTGTGGCTGAACAGTAAAACTGCCTTCTCACAGATATACAGTGAGTAGACCTCAAAACGGACATCCAACAATACTAACGAGAGAAGGCGTAACTCACGGCTTCCCGAAGTCATCGTTCTACGTAGCGCTGGCCTTGAATCGACCAAGTCTGAGTCCTACTTTGGATATCAAGTTCCCAGACACCCTCGACTTGCTCGGCGAATTTGATATCAATCGATACCGTCTGCAACGAAAGCTCATCGGACCAATATACTCCAAACGCAGTCTCCTCAAACATGAAAACGCCATTGATGAAGTCCTCCTCCTGGCCATCGCCCGACTCAAAACACTGAAAGGTGCAGAAATTGACCTTAAAGAGCTCATGCACATCATAACAGTCGAGTGTCTCACCGCAGTAGTTCTCTCCTGGTCCCCAGGCTACCTCAAATCAGGAACCGACAATGGGGTCGCACATCATGCATATCTCGGCTGGAGACGGAAGAGTGTTTTTGGACTATTCCCATGGGCTGAAGTCTTAGACGGGTATTCTCCAAGTCTGGGTCGACTTTTCGCCAGACTCTGGGGCCTCACGTTCAAAACGCCACCGCGATACAAAGCACTATTCCCCATCCTAGGCACAAAAGTCAAGAAGCGCATCAATGCCGCTCTACGTCCTTCCCCTCCAAAAGACAACCGACAAGACCTCATCTACGAATCGATCAACCTCCACAAAGACAAGCCAGAGTTTAGCGAGGAATACCTCAAACGGATGGTTATGTCCAACTTCGGCGCCGGCCACGAAACAATGACTTCCACCCTCATCTCCATCTTCGCCATGCTCGGCTCGCATCCCACAGTCCAAACCAAAGCCTTCTCCGAAGTTACCACCCTAGAGCCCGTAATCTCCTTTTCCACCGCCTCGAACCTCAAATACACGCTCTCAACAATCAAAGAATCCCAACGCCTTTACCCCACGATAGGCATGTCTCTCTCCCGTCTCGTCCCCTCTTCCGGTCTCCACGATTCCGGACACTACTTTCCCCCGGGAATTTCAATAGGCTGCAACCCTGTATCTCTGCACCGAAACTCCGAGATCTTCGGTCCAGATGCAGAAGACTTCGTCCCGGAGCGTTGGCTGAATGCCGATCGGGTGCTGGATATGAATCGGTATAACCTGATCTTTGGTGGAGGAATGAGGACGTGTCCGGGACAGAATCTAGCTGAATTGATAATTTGGAAGATTGTGCCGACTTTGTTGAAGCACTTCGAGATTGAGGTGGAGATGCCAAGAGAGGAGTATATGAGGTATTACTTCATGGCTATGTTGACTGGGATACGGGTGAGATTCGTTGAGAGAGGAAGGGAATGACTATCCGGGGTTTCGTCAAGCACTTTTCCCCTCGCAGTAGCTCAACGTGTTTGACATAGCCCCGGATACACGAAGAGCTGTTGTTTTCAATGTGAGGCATCGCTCATGAAGTAGCGATACATCACATAGAGCAACATGGGAAAATGACGAGTAATCGACTCGGAAGACTTAGGAGCGAGAAGTTTGTTCACACGAAACAATACAGTTCATCAGCGAAAGGTTACGAAATGCCCAGATCAATCCCATCCGTACAACCCATTCCAAGACACAATGCACCAAGCAACGCCAACATCAAACATCTAGTCCTCACTCTTATCGACAGGACCACAAGTCTACTCTCCACCCCCAACAACAGCCTCAAAATCCCTCCTGACCCTCAAATCCCTCCACCCCATCTCCTCACAATTCTCCACTACCAACCCCTTCTCATTAGCCAAATGCAACAAACAAATGAACCCATAACTCGTCGAGATATCCCTCATTTGCTGCCTGGGATAAACATGCTGCAGATTGTTCATGATATCCGTAAACATCAACTCCGCTTTCTCCCCTCCTAGCGCCTCGCTCAGGGATGGAATCTGTAGTCTCTGATTCGAGTTTGGAGTCTCAGGTGGTGCAGCTGCAGCTTCATAGCCTATCCCTCGCCACATCTCCTCTTTCAACCTCCTAACATCCACCTTCTTCGCAACACGCGCGTACTGGACATACTCCGGTCTCATCCTCCTACTTTGAGCAACCAGATTCGCACCAAAAGCATCCGCAGAGCTAGACATGGGGATCGAATCAATTCCCTCACCAACAGGAGCTTCAGCACCCTCAATTCCACCATCTGGGGACAAGAAATTCTCCTGAGCATCGGCAAAATCATCATCGTCGTCGTCCATGGCACCACCAACCATTGGTAACCCATCGTCCTGAAAGAAGTTCGCGTCGTAGTCGCCTTGTACCAACGGTGCGTCATCGTCCATTGGGTGAATACCGGGTTTTATATCTGCTCCTGCTCGGGCTTGGGCTGCCCAGTATGCTTCGTCGACTTCGGCTTCTTGCTTTGAGGATCTGCTGCGGGCACCGAGCTTGGCTTTGGGTTTTAGGAAGAGCTTTAGCAGGTCTTTGGAGTTGAAGTGTTTGTCGTCTGGGAGGAGATTCCGGCTTCTGCTCTTCCATTCTTTCTTGGGTAAGCTGATAGTGCTGTTGTTGGTTGCGGATGTGTAGAGAATGTTGGCGAGATCTTGTGTCATTGGGGAGGAGAAGTCGATCTCGAAAGGCTCCTTTTCTTTGCGCGTGGTTTTGGGCTTGTCTTTGTCTTTAGTTGCCTCCTTGATTCGTGCAATCTTCCAGTGTTCTGGACCTGCCCAGTTCTTTTGCATGGCGTTATCGAAATAGTTGAGTATGTTTTCTTGATCGTGGTCTGAGCGGTGTTGTAGTGTGACTCCGTATGCATTTGCGGCGTTGTCAAAGACGCCCACTTCTCCAGCTCCATCGTCTTCTCCAGCATCTGCGCCTGCTGAAGCGTCGAAAACGCGCATTTGAGGTTCGAGTGCGGCGTCTCGGGCCCATGCTTCTCCTCCCTCGCCAAATGCCACCTCAGGAGCCAGATCGAAGCCACCCATTCCACCGTCGTCGTCGTCCATCTCAAATGGCGCGCTTTGATCGTTCATCTGGTCGGCATTTTGCTCATCAGTCTGGCTCTCTGGATGGTCATCGCGCCAGTTTTCGGGTGCTTTCAAGAATGGCAGGTCCAGAGAGCTGTCGGTGCCGCCTCCCAGCTCGAATGTCTTCATCGTCGGGCAAATGTCCTGCTCGTCCAGTACTGCGAGATCAGGGAAGAAGCGCATGCCGAGCGCGTGAATGTCGATTGGGAGATCTTGTGAAGCCGGGTCTTCTTCCACCTCAACCGCCTTCTCTGTCGCATCCTCTCCACCATCTGGGTCCATGCTGTCGCGACGCGTGTCATCATTCTCCTCTGCCTGCGCATCATCGCTGCTGTCGAACACAATCCGTCCCGTGCTGTCAATTGAGAGATGGTTCAGCAGCAGACCCTTTGCGCCGCCCTCATCAAAGTCGGCAGAGGCCTTTTTGAACAGCGGATCAACGGAAAACTCCAACTCCATCTTCTTCAGACGCAGCTGATCGAATGAGTTTGCGAGTGTTGCCTCGGCCGATCGTGCAGCCTTCTTGCGACCTTTCTTCTTGGTGCCATCCTCGTTCTCGCCGTCCTCCTCATCGCCCTCCTCACCCTCGTTCTCGGCATCCCCGCCCTTGCGCTTCTTGTTCCCGCTGTCTGCCAGCCCACTCAACAGCTTTCCCGTCTCCGTCGCAACGCTGTCCACACGCGAAGTGTAAATCTTCACACATCCATCCAATGTGCAACTCGCTTTTTGGAAGTTGACACCATCACCCTCTCTAAGCAGACTCATGTCATGAAAATAATCAATCAGCGCAAAATTCCAGCTATTCGTCGCATTGATCTTGTTGTCCGTAGCCATCTTCATCCACTCCTCGAAATTGGCCAGAATAGGCACGCGCTTCATGGGGGTAACATGGTCGCCGCGCACACCGTAGGGGTCGTCGTCGTCGTCGTCCTGGGCAGGGGTGTGTGGGAGTCCATCTCCGCCCAGAGAGCGTCGCCCGCCTTTCCGCTGCGGAGTGGCGGACGCGGCGGCCTTGAGCTGGCTCATCTGTTTGGAGTGCAGCGCAGTTCGGGACTGCAATCGCGCTGCTTTCTCCTGCTTGTCATCGTTGAGCGGGATCTGAACCGTCTTGACTGGGGAGGCCCCAGATTGTGCGCCGGCGCCTGTAACTCCGCGCACGCGAGGCATCGTGGGAGAAGCGCGGAGAGGAGAGGGCGGCTAGATTGGCTTATATCTGCTGCAAATCTGCACGACTGCTGCAAATACATATGATACGCGTGAAGGGAAGGCCAGTCGTCATTGCAGCCGAGCGTTTCAGAGAGTCTCACTCTCGCATCGCGACTGCCCTGTCAACAAACAATCCGGCTACTGCCGAGTTGGCGAAAACTTAATTCACCATCACGACTTCCCTGCAATATTATGAAATGTACAACAACTTCTCCCTCCGGATTCATGTTCAAAGTTTCTTTTCCTCTGATCTGAAAGGACGAAAGCCATCTGCCCCAGACATCCCCCTTCCATCACAAGAAAACAGGCCTTATCGTCGCTAAAACACGAGATACCCACGTCCACGTCTACCTCACGGGCGTGACGCGAACCTTGAGCGGCTGCAGCTTCCAGAGAATCTGACATGGAATTGCATTAGCACGTCCAGTCTCTAAGACGGGTTGACGTTGACATTCAAGACTCACATAGAAGCGGGCATCTTGCACCCAAGTGGCGTGGTCTCCATCGAGCTCCAGATCAAAATGCCACATCAGCTTCGCCATGACCAGTCGTGCTTCTGCCAGTGCCAGAGCCTTTCCAACACAATTGCGCGGTCTGGAAATCCTTGTCAGCGCGGATTTGGTCCGTTGAGAGCTGCATACTTGTACTCACCCCATGCTGAATGGTTTCATGATATCGTCCACCCGTCGGCCAGAGACCTTCTGCACATCCAACTCCAGCCATCGCTCAGGCTTGAACTCTTTGGCATCGTCAAATAGGTGCTCCGACCGTCCCATTCCCCACTGGCCCATTGAAACGTGTGTCTATCAAACGTCAGCTGGGATATCGATTCGCAAACAGGAAGCACTACTCACTCCTCCTGGAACAAGCTCTCCATCAATCACATGTCCTTGAGCTGGAGTGACCCTCGGAGTGATGTAGCTCGCAACAGGAAACATCCTCAATCCCTCATCAATCACAGCCTTCACATACGGCATCTCTCCCACAACTTTCAGCGTAATCTCTTCCGCACTCGCAAATCTCCCTCTCACCTCCTCCCTCAATTTATGCATAACCCTCGGAGTCTTACACAAATGATAAAGCGTACCACTCAGACAAGTACTCGTAGTCTCCGCCCCACCTCCAACAATCAAAATCGAGTTACTCGTAATCTCCTCATCCGTCAACTTCTCCCCACCCTTGACCTCCCTCAACATAAGTCCAACAATATCCGGTCTCTTCTTCTCCCCTTGAATCTGCTCCGCAGTCTCCATCTTCTCCCTCGCGAGCCTCTTATCAATGGCCGTCTTCGCAGTCACAAAAAAGTTCTCAATCTCCGCCTTGGCCTTCTCCGGCAAAAGCGGCTGCAACCACTTCAAAGAAATTCCGAATCTCCTAAACTGATTCAGCGCGGCAGTCCTCTTCAACGCTCCGAGTAGAAACTCCGGCCAAGGATGCATCCTCCTCTTCTCCAAACACTCAAATTCCTGATCCAACGCCAATTGTCCAATAACATCATTCAACGCCCAGAGGAACCACTCTCCCATATCCTGACTCCTCCCACCCTTACTGGCGTCCCTCAACTGCTCACAAAGACTATCAACATACTTCTGCACCACAGGTTCAACTTCCATGACACCACTATTGAGAAACGCTGGGCCTGCTAACCTCCTCAGACGCGTATGTTCAGCGTCCTCGGCCATGATCATACTAGTCGGTAATCTCGCATTATCGCTGACCGCAAAGTGGAATTTGGACTTCTGGAGTTGAGGGCGGGAATTGTAGATTTGGGGCCATGCTGAGGGGTTTGTGAACGATAACTCATCTGGCGCGATGCGGATTGTGGGACCGTATGCCTCGTGGAAGGAGGAGATTTGTTGGTAGAGTGTCCCGGAGGCGTGGTGATAGGAAGCAAAGAGTCTTGTAGCTCTCCAGTGGATGGGTCCAGGATATCTCGCCAAGGGGTGGAGCGGCGAGATGTTGTAGAGGAGTTTCAAGAGGATTGTTGCTAGGACCTGAGAGAGAGGTTAGGACTGTTCAATACGCGGGAAGAATCACATGATTTCTTACAGCTGCAATGATACGAATAATGATTCCGAATGTGAAGGCGATGGTATCGCCAAGGAGAGCCATGCTGAGCTGTCGAATCGTTACCTTGCTAGGCTCTGAAGCTCTGAGAAAACAGCTGATGTACGTACCTTATATCCTTCTCTCTTATTATGCAGTTATGCTTACCTGCAGGAAAGAAACTGTCCGAGTCGTACTAGAAGGACTAAATCGACCGTGTGGGAGGGGAACCGGCAAACGGAAGCTACAACTCTATCCGTGGCCGTTTTGAGTCCGCTGTGGAGAGGCACATTCATTCACATGCGTTGAGAGATATGGATCACGATTCAAGGGTGTTCTTATGGTGGTCAACAAGAAAAGACGGAAGGAGGTGCAGGACATGGCGGTCTGCTCCCGGGATTTATCCCGCCTCGCGATATGAAACCCCTGCACGACGGGAGCATCTCGCTTACAGCGAGATCCTTGTCTTTGTCCTCACGACATCAACGTCAGCAGCAGACATTCCACCCTATGTCCATGACGGCCGCAACAGCGTTTGATTTGCATCTCCGTGATGATTGGAGCCCATAATGCATTCTCCAGCAGCTCTGAGAACGTCAACAGCCAGGACGGACAAGGCAGTCCTCAAACATCGACTAGGACTGAGGATCAAAGGCGTGCCGAGCAATGACTCTAGATTCTTCATTCATCGCTACGTCAAGGACCTTTGTTCCATTCTCAAACGGTATAGTAGAGAACCGCTTCAGTGAGCACAGCATCAATCTTACCAGCACCCGCAAGTCCACCAGGAACTTGGTCTAGAGTGAGCTTCGCACCTACAAGAATGTCAGCAAACCCCCTCAACCAGCGCGAGCACCAAAACAGCAACCTACCAGTAGCAAGCGAGAAAGTATTGTGATCATATTGCAACAGCTCAATAGTAGCCAACACCAAACTAGAAACCTCCGCAGCATCAAACAACCTATAACCCGTCAGCATTACAACCCCCCAAAACCACAAGCCCAATTTTGAACATACGGCTTCTTCGCCTCAATAGCCTTGACAGAGATAGGAATAGTAACCGCAACACTCTCATTGACATTATCAACAATGGCCGCACTCTCCGCCTCCGTAAAAGCCGGACTAGCTTCAGCAGCAGCCAGCGCTTCGCGATTGACTTTGTGGACATTCAGCGAAGCCTCAAACACGGATCCAGAAGCCAGAATTCCGCCCTCGTACGCATTCACGACATTTGTAAGATTCACCACTGCCTCGCTGATGGCTGTGATGCCATCGTTGACGGCGGAGGCTGATTGGCGCTTCACCACAGAGGCGAGCGCGAGGGGCGCGAGGAGGAGGGTGGTGAAGGCGCGCATGATGGGTGCTGTGGTATGGAGTTACGTTAGGACTCCCACGTTGTAGGCGACGGTCTCTATGTACTCGTCCGGCGGCATACTCCCACATAGGGTTTGATCAACCGAGTTTGTTTTGGTGGTCGCTAATGAAAACAGTGTCAAATCCAAGTCGGAGTTCCCTTCAATATGCAAACCTTCGCACGACGATCATCAAAACGAGCATGCCGCCGAGTATGCCGCCGGACGAGTACATTTATTGTTTACATAACGCCGCCGAGGTGCCGAGGGGCTCAGTAGATATGTTGTGTTGCTATTGGTGAGCTCGTTGAGAGACTTTGCTTAGCTCGAGTGGATTTCGATAGCGTTGCCTATGTAGGCAAGGGAACATTACGCTTTTTGGACTTCAACATGACGTGCAGGCTTGGTGTTTGGTGAAGACCAGAACCTGTTTATAGATGTGGCTCCAACAGGAGGGCGAAATTGTCGACTTTGGCAGCGATATACGTCTGCAAAGAGACAGTCAGGGACTTGCCTTTTGATGACATGTCCGCTCAACTTGTCTGATCAATCGCATGCTTGTCAGGAATGGAGCAGCAACATGGAGCCAGAGAGGCTCGCATCGCTGGACTTCTTCAATCACATTCAGTACCGAACCTTCTTCGAGCCTTTCTCGAGACTGGTCATGATGTACTCAACCTCTGTTCCCATAGTCCGAGCCCAGTCAACCGCATCGCGTCCAAGGTCTGCACAATCATTCAAAATGAGCTTTCTGATCTTGGCTCTCTCCTCGTACGGCGCGCTCGTTTCAGCGTCCATATTTGCGTCTTCCCTAACCACCTTCTCCATCTTGATCGGTTTGACGCCTTGCATGACAGTTTTGATGCTCGCTCCGGTAATCTTGGATCCTCTCACATCAAGAACTTGCAATCTAGGTAACTGTGCAACGATCTTCTCAAGCTTGTCATCGGTGAGGTCCAAGCACTCTCGTAAGGACAGGCATTCTAATGAGCGGAGTCGTGGAGCGACATCAAGTGCTGCCTCCGCAGGGATGGACGCTCGAAGCATTGACAGTGTCTTCAGAGAAGATTCTTCCTGAGCCACACCTGCTACTGTCGACTGGCTTTCGAACAATGCGTTGAAACGATCGAAAAGCAACCCAGGCACGAGAATGTGCGCCTCCTCCAACTTCGGTAGGTCAGCCAGCTGCTTAGAATCTCGGGCAAAGAAGTCGGGCCGGGCGGCACCGCTGACCATTGCGAGCTTCAAAGATTCAAGTCCTGTTGGTAGGTTGATCTCGCTTGCCACGTTCATAAGGACTTGTAGATTTAGATGTGTGAGTTTTTCGCAGCTGCTCAGATCGAGGACAACGGGTCCGATTTGGCTACCACCAACATGTTGATGAAAAGTCAGACGCTCCAATGATGGTGCTCCCTTTGCGAGAGCAGCCAGAATCTCCGTCAGGCCTGCCTCCGAATAGCCGATGGTAAGGTGGAATTCTTTGAGTCGTGGCAGATCAGAGAGCACCGGCGTCCAGCGATTCGGCGAGGTGAGACGTTTGATATGAGCAACCTGCAGAACTTCGAGCATATATTGATGTTGCTGCATCACTCCACGGAGGATTGTTTCTCCCATCTCGGTCCCTCCCAAGATACGGAGTTCTTTCAATCCAGTAGCTGGCTCCAGAGCACGAACTAGTTCATACCCACGTAGACCAGTATCGGCCAGTGTGAGTCTCTGAATTGGACAGTCTCGTGCCAATGCCAACAGAGTCTTGTCGAAATCATGCAGATTGTGCAGGGTTGCAGCAGTCAACTTCTTCTTCGATCTATTGATTGCTTTGGTGATGAACCCATTTGAGACTTTCCTATTCGACCTCCCGGAAAGATCAAGATTTTGCCAAAGATGAGGCTGGCTTTTGATGAAATCGTTCCAGCCACGACTGGTCCTGGAAATCTTGGTCCGCTGTCGGAAAGTGAGATACTCCAGCACCTGCACCGCCAGCTCTCGAGGGAGTTGCGTCATGGGATCCACGCTGTTTTGCGGCGCACACTCCCCAAGCGAGAGATCGCGCATTTTCTTCAGCTGCTCGTAGCCCGCTCCTACAGGTCGTACTGATTTCAGGCCATGAGCATAGATGTCCAACGCTACAGAAGGCTTGCCCATCTTGGTAAGTACAGATCCCGCGCGAAGATAACCAGTGGGATCCTCGCGGCTCTGATGAATGGCATGTTTGGCGTCTTTCAGAGCAGCAGGCAGATTGTTGAGTCTGACGTTGCAGGCGGCGCGATTGTCGTATAGCTGGACTGACGGAGCCCGGCCAATCGCGCGATCAAAGAGAACGAGCGCATTCTCGTAGTCTTTTGCCTTGTACGCATTACGCGCCTGAGTTTGGAGCGTTGATGCCGACATGGCGGTGATGTTGATGTTATTGATGATGCCGGTGCTGGGTGCTGATCGCTTATAGCAGGGAAGACGAGACGTGTGTGTAAGAAACGGCTCCACACATTACGGTATATTACGCGACGTTATTGAAAGCGGGGACGCTCAGCATATCATCGTCTTCACTTCCTCGCCTCGTTCTACTTCTACATTACATGTACTTTCATCCAAGCTACACTCTCAGCAGAGGTTTCCAACCTGCCTTCAGCACTCTACTAGTCCCTATCATCAGGCCACCAGTGAAGAGTGTTGCTCCAACCCACGCCCAGGATGCATTATACCCGCCCGGACCTTGTAAGGCACCTCCAACGGGAGAGCCGACAAGCAGTGCCACAGACATGATTGTGAAGGCCATGCCAAAGCGTGTCCCCAAAATTGACATATCCGACGTCAAGCGGGCAACCACGGTGGGCTGCACAGCGAAGAAAGTGCCACTGAAGAATCCATAGAGGATTGCGACGACATAAACTCGCGCAATGGTACTGGCGCCGAGGAAACCAAAGCCGCAAGCTGTCAGCGCTAGAGTGGTTCCGATGATCATGTTCAAAGGCCCAAAGCGTTGAGCGAACAACACTGGGACGATTCGACCCGTGATGGAGCTGACGTTCATTGCGGTCACAATGTACAGAGCAACGCCTTTGGAGGTCATGCCAGAATTGAGGGCGAAGCTTTGCACGTAGAAGAAAGGCGTGAACATGCCAAGAAGGACGCAGAAGCAGCCTAAGACGAAGCAGATGTAAGGCCAATCCGTCAGCGATGCAATGTCGACAAGTCGTCTTCGCTGCTTTGGTGACTTTGGAGCCCGAAGGATGATATTTGCACAGCCGAGAAGCACAAAGGACACCAGTCCAATCGCCCGAACAGTCCATCCGAAGCCAACTTTGGAAGGTAGGTTCCTTATCATAATCGGCAAAATAACCCTGTTTGTTGTGTCAGTATAGTCCATCTTTTGAGAGACCATGGCATTACTCCTCACCCTCCGAATCCGCTTCCTGATGCGGCAATGCCATTTGCGAGAGGCAGTCTGTACGTGAACCACTGAGATGGCATGGCGACACTCAGGACAGCCAGGCAACCACATCCGATCCCAATACACAAGCCCTGGGCAACTAGCAGCTGCCACAGTTCTGTACAGAAACTCTGTGCAACGGTTCCGGCGACAATTAGCGAAGATCCGCAGGCCAACAGATGTCGGCTGTATCCAGAGTCATAGATAGGTCCGGCGAAGAATCCAAGGAACATGAGCAGAAAGCTCTGCAAAGAGCCTATTGTCGAGATCTGGAAAGAGCTGCGAGACTCGAGCAAATCTGTCTCGTAGAAAGCCTGGAAACTGCCAAAACTGGAAAGGAGACCTGCCGGCGTGAAGAAGTCAGCATGATTGTACTGGCACTGGACTTGCTGGTAGACCTTACCCCATGTGTTGAAGTAAAGACAGAAGGCCTATCAACAAGTCGAATCGTCAGTTGTGCACTGACAAGCATGCCACGAAAGAAGGCGTACTCCAAATACCTGGGACCACGCTTGGAAGCCAGTATCGCGTTGCACATGATCTTCGCCATTCTTGCTGACATCCAACAACTCTGCTTTTGCCATGTTTCGACCCTCTGCGTCGACGTTTGCAAAGGTGGCCGAACAGGACAACTGCCTGATCTTTCCACAGGGTCCAGATCTGCTCCAAGGCCTGCCTAGACAGCAAACGCTACGTCGGAAACTAGGCGTTTGAGAATTTCAGTAATCACGACTTGTGAGATGATAAGGTTACAGTTGCTGAGGATCATCGATGGAGACAGCAGCATGGCCCGCGAAGACGTACCTTTGCTCGACACCGTCAGCCTTCGCTTGCACCTATGCGAACGAAAGCGAGAAGAGACTTCTGCTCGCGCGGAATTGTGTACAGAACGGGATTATGAGTGGGTCGTCCAATCTGTTGGTCGTCCTTAGCCGGCCATATGCGAGGATCGCCGTGTTGCTGCTAGAGACCAGGATGTAGTGTCACTGCAATCGTGGTGAAGTGATGTTCCTACCCGCGTGGGAGATCATCTTCTCCCATAGATCGACCTTTTGGAGGCCGCGGATTACTATTGAGAGCAACCCAGCTCCCTACAGTGGCTGGTACAGCAGATTTTGCACATTGGGCACCATCTCATGTGCCACAGAATGAACCGCGCGTGTTCGGCGCATTCATCATGTCGGGACCATGTCGATTATCTGCCAACGCCAAGAACACAAGCAACGCAAGCACTTCTGATGTCTCACGCTGACATCCCAGATAGTGCGATTTCTTGCACTAGTCTGTTGACCGTCGTATATTGCTGCGACGTTTAATCCACGAGGTCCGGACACTGTGGACAAGCTAGAACATCGCCCAAGTTCTTAACGTCACCTCAACATTTCCTACTGTTGACAGCGACCGGAGTTAGCGAAGCCTGGGAAAACACCAACGGTTGCTATGCTGTTTTTGACGATGAATTGATGGCTAGCCTATGGCTGTATAACATTTCCCGAATGGCGCAGCAAGATATTCTGTCACCATCCCAGCAATCGTGACAGATATTCAGACGCACCCGGCTCGGTTCCGACATAGCCGATATATGTGTCTGGCCTGACGACAACCACGAAGCGTTCATCCGGTTGCACTTCGCTGGATGCGAACGTCCACGACGCTTGCCCTCCGCTAGTAGAGCCGACCTCACTGGAAGCTTCACCAGCAGATAGCAAACGGTATGTGGCTATCTTGCCATCAAAGCTAGACCAGTCCAGTGAGCCGCCACATGATATGATCGAGAATCCATAGGCAAGGGTCGAATAGAGTCGTCTCGACTCATTGGGAAACCCAGGCCTGGACAAGACGATGTCAGGACATCTCCGACCCGCTTTCCAGATACCGTGCTCTGACTCTGACACCAAGGCAGATCCAGATTCGTCGTAGGCGACACCCATTCCTGAACAACGTCAGCCTCCAGATCGGAGGAGATTTATCTCGCAACATACCTGTGATGTATCCTGCATTCCTCTCAATCGTACCGACATACTGTTTGGCAGTACTCATGGTCTCTCGCACCAGTCGAGCAGCAACATTGATCACGTCTTGCGCCACTGTCCTTCGCTCAGTGTCGTAGCTTTGAATGAGCGTCCTGGCGAATTTGGAGCAGCCATTGTCCACCTTTACTGCTGCTGATAAGCGCCAGGCAAGGGCGAGTGCGTCTGCGATTCCTGTGTTCAGGCCTTGTCCGCCATTCACAGCGTGCACGTGGGCCGCATCGCCGCCAAGCAAGATACGACCATTGCCATCTTTCGAAACGAACGCGGAAGCAATTCGCTCCTTGACTGGGCACCTTGTCAGCGTCATTACAAACAAGCAGAGAATTGCACGTACTCTCGAAAGTACTGAACCATTCAGTGGCTTTGAAATCTACCCGATGAGGTGTCATGTGCTCCCGGATAGAAGCCTCTGCCTTCTCCTGTGTGATTTCTCCATCCAGCAAAACGTAGAACCGCGCCATGCCACGCTCGCGAGGAATCCACGAAACACGAGATTGCTCGTTCAGCTGGAATGTCACGATCTCATTGCAGACCGGAAAGTCTGTGTCGATGAAAGTATCCAGTACTGCCCAGATCATCTCCGGTTTCGTACCTGTGAAAGGAATCCCCAAGCTGTTACGCACCATGGACCGTGCGCCATCCGCGCCGATTGCATAGCGGGCGCGAATGGTTCGACCAAGATCGGTCATCACGACTACACATTCCTCGTTCTCGGAGATGGATACGACATTCTCGCCATAGTGCACTTCCGTGCTCACCTTTTCTAGCACTGCGGCCTCAACTTGAGGTTGTCCAATCATGAGAAAGTGCTTGTGTAGGCAGTGCTCAAGGCCAGTCCACCAATGACTCTGACGAGCCATCCATGCTCCATTACCGAATGTCGAGCTCGTGTTACATTCGATTCCTTGAGAACGGAGTGTCTCGAGTACGCCGGCAATTTGGAGATATTGCTGAGTCCTTGCATTGAGGGCGTCCGCGCGACCCAGCTTCAATGGGCCAGGTTTCGAATCTTGAGAAGCCGTGTTCAGAATTGCGCTCTCGAGGGGTGAGGACAGATGAATTACCAATGATTGCTACTGACGTGCCCAGCCTCTGCATAAGCGCTGCGGATAGAAGCCCGGTAGGTCCACCTGTAGGGGTCAGTCAAAATGGCACAAAGCTGTTATTGTCTCAATGACCAACCTCCGACAACCACGACATCGACTGTCTCGTCACTGACTGCAGGCATGCTTCCCATGTTTGCGACAAAGATTAGAACGGAACAAGACGGTAGAGAGTGTGATATGGTCAAGTCAACATATGGAGTCGAGGCTCGTTCCGTTGGGATGTACTCTGGCTCATTGACACCGGCTCTTCACAATCACCCTCGTGGAACACCGTGGCCTGGCTCCGGCTGTACCTGCGGTCCATCAACTACGATCGCCAAGTATCAGTCCGGGCAGCATTAGGCCCACTTAGGCAATAGAACATACCCGAGACACCGGATTGATGTCGTCGAAGCGCTCATATTGAATCCCTGTCATTCAAGATCCACTTGCCATGTGGAGCCCACGCTTGCTCGAGCACATCCTGAGAGTGGCCCGAGTGTTCGTCTTCCTGTTGCAATAGGTCGTTGACTTGGGAACTATGAAATCGACTTCCTTCATTGGGCTTCGACTGAAGATGTCGCTCGACATCGACGTCGCTCGCATTAGCTTCAGGGTTTGGACCTAGCGGGCCATGTGGGCGCGAGTACCCTATTGAGGCCGCTTTTGACATGCTATGCTGGAGGCGAAGGTACTTCGCGCGGACACCTTTACAGAAGAAGACAACACCCGCTTCGTTCAACGACTATGGGTCTATCCCAACATGGACGGCATCGTTTGGGTTGGAAGTAGGCCTGTCTTTTGGTAATCAGTCCGCTCCTTTTGCCCTCAACCAGCGTCGATCAGGCGGTTTTCCTCGCAGACGCTGATACGCGAATTCACCGAAAGAACGTAGGCACTTCGAAGAAGAAACCATCCTCAACAAGCCCTGCATTGACCACTGACCCTCAGTCAGTCGAGTTGCCTGAAGGCAGCTTTTCAGCTAAGTGACAGTTTCTTCCTGTATATATCCGCTTCGCAGAGTCAATCGCTCCGGGACCGAGCTGCAACATTTGAATCTCTCCTTCATACCGCACACGATGCCCGCCCGCATACTGCCTATCGATGAGGCCGACAAACAGTCTTTGCCACGCACATCTCGGAAAGTCTTCCATCGACGATCGTGGTCAAAGTATGTGTTGGGGCTGTTGAGCAGATCGCGCGACACAAGCCCGGACTCCTCGATAGAATCGCAGCACTCGCCAGCAGAACTTGAGTCCTCCGCAGAGGTCCAACCTGCCAAAGAGGCCCAACCCCAACCCTCCACAGCGAGCCAAGTTTCATTAGTGACCGCCGATGACTTGGCACTGGCCTCACGCATCTTGTTCATCATCAAGCGCTACAAGCTGCCAGTCCGTGATGGGGCGGCGGAGAAGGCCAATCTGAAGTTCCTGGACCAGATCGCCTCCCGAATATCACGAGCGGAGCCCATACTGATGTGCTTACCTGCTTTCCCTTTCAAATCACCCAATGCCAGCTCCAAAGTGTTGGGCACTCTCCCGGACAAGGCCGAGGAGTTTGCTTTGGCCCACTTGAATGGTCTCTGCGCCGCCATTGCTCACATATACAATCCTGGTGCTCGCCTAATGATCATCAGTGATGGACTCGTCTACAATGGTACGTACTCATGTCTGTAACGTCTTTGCTTTGGACATCTTGCACTGACCATGATAGATCTTCTTGGCGTCAGTGATGGCACCGTCTGGGCGTATGGAGAGAGTCTCCGCACCATGGCCAAAGACAAAGGTTTCAAGCACATTGAATTCTCGCGTCTCAAAGACCTTGTGGATATGAAGATGCCAGATGAGATGAACCAAATCAAGTACATCTCAAACGCAACCAACTTCCGCCACGCTCTCCTGGCTCAACACAGCGATCCCACTTTCGATGCTTCCGCAAAGATTCATGCAGATGAAGATACTTGCCTGACATATAGAGGTTACATCAAGTTCTTGACAACAGATTTGGAAGATGTATATCCTGTTGGTTTGGAAAGGACAAAATCTCAGTACAAAAAGGGCATCGAATACATTGCCCAGCAGATGTTGTTTCGAGGTGATGTGTGTTTAGCCCTCAATCCCTGATATTCCCATGGATTGTAACTGACGAGATCTACTTGCTAGGCGTTCGCCCGAGCTGTACGAGGAACTTTCTCCGACCATATCAGGTTGTCGATCCATCCGAGCGAGCTCGGTAACAAGATTTCCATCAGTGTGCTACCAACAGATACATCATTCACCACTCCTTGGCACTGCTGCATAGCGTTCCACCTCGACGGTACGACCACAACAGGACATCGCGCCCAATTTGCTGCCGACGAGCGCTACGAGCTGGTAAGCGAGAACGGACGTCCCAGCTTCTTCCGCGAGAAGACCGAGCTCTTCTCATGGGCTTTAGAAAAAGGTGGCGTGGTCTGCGAGCCTCTCTATCCAGCTGGACTCATGCTACGCCCGGCCGCCGGTCCCAAGGCCCTTTCCATTGAGGATGTTGACGGCGCAAAGGTGCGAGCCCTGGCTCAGCGCAACTCACCTGTCATCATGCGCGGCTTCGCCAAGACCCGCGATCGCGACCTCTTCGTCAAGAAGTCGTACGATCTTGGAGAACCAACAGGATGGAAGTTCGGGTTGGTACTAGAAGTAAGAGATCGTGGAGCGGACAGCCGTGGTCTTAACAATGTGCTATCGGCTGAATGGATGCCATTCCACTTTGATGGCCTCTTCAAGACCGAGAGGCGTGAAGGCACCGACGAGCTGGTTCCCAAACCGCCTGGATTCCAATTCTTCACTTCTGTCACGACTTCACCTCCCGATACAGGCTTCACTCTTTTCTCCACGTCAACTTTCGTCTTCCGTCACTTACCGAAAGCGCTACCGCTGGATCGTCTGCGCGGCTTGACTTGGAGCGTATCTACATCATCCTTCGATGCGACCGTCCTGCGCAAACTGCCTCTTGTTATGGATCATCCAGTCACCGGTCTGCCCTGCCTTCGCTATCACGAGCCTTGGCCTCGCTCCCGCACGACATTCGCTGCGACTGATGTTGAGATTGAGAATCCGGGCGATGCAGGAGCTTGGGATAGTGAAGGTATTTGCTCTGTTCTTACGGATCTGCTGCATGATCGCCGTGTTGTGTACTACCATTCGTGGGAGAAAGGCGATTTGCTTGTGAATGACAATGTCCTGTCTCATCATACGAGGAGTGACTTTACGGCTGGTTGTGATCGTGAGCTTTGGAGGATCAACTTTGATTGAGCGTCGTTTGAGGAACGATTCATGGTGTCGAAAAAGGAGCTGTTGGAGTTTGCTTCTGGAAGATTGTGAAATGTTGATGATACAGGATAGACGGGTCCGAGACGGAAACGTGTGG
The DNA here is from genome assembly GCA_002116395.1 of Ramularia endophylla. NCBI lineage: Eukaryota > Fungi > Ascomycota > Dothideomycetes > Mycosphaerellales > Mycosphaerellaceae > Ramularia > Ramularia endophylla. The sequence continues at coordinate 2,346 of KZ110278.1, read as the reverse complement.
AAGGTCAATCAATGATTCTGACTCTTCAAAGAGCAAATTGCACTTTCGAGCAGATCAATCGTGTGTTTTTGAAGACCCTTGTTGGTATTGTCCCACATATGTCGACTGCTGTCGTCGATTGCTCATGCAACTTGGGATGTAGACGGGCATAACTTGGACGGCATCTATGATCGATAGCATTTGATGGTCCAACGTCAATCGATTGGCGATACTGATGTTGTGTTTTGTACAATGACTAGATGTCTAGTAGGTGTCACTACCCCAACCCTAACCCTAGCGAACAATAGGCGACGGGTGCCTCGTACCTTTGTTCTTATATTACTTTTTTACTTAAGCTAAGCCTTTAGCTTAGCTCTACTTCTAATCTTACCCTAACTATTAGGGTTAGGTATAGGGTTAGGGTACGGTTATATAATTAAGTAAACTCTATATAGCGAGAGACTTTTCCCTTAAGTAATCTAAGAACCTTATTATCTTAATTATTTAATTTAGAATATCTAGTAGCTTAGCTTACTAAGTCTAGCTCCTACGCTAGGCCTATAGTCCGTTAGCTAAGTATATCCGTACTTAACTAATAGGCTAGCCGAGTTCTAAGACTATAGCCCTCTAATAATATTAGAAAAATAGCTTTATACTTAAGTACGCTCTATTATAGACGAGACGACTCCTCTAGACCTACTTAAGATAGATCCCCTTTAGCTTCTCGAGGAGCGATAACGCTAGTACCGCCGTATACTCTTAAGCCCTTATAGGAATTCTCTAACTTAGACTATATACCTAAGCTAGCGATACGGATCTATCGACCCTTACGTATATTACGTAAGTTAAGCCTCGTTACGTAATTTATAAGGATACGCCGCCGCTTAAGGGGAGGCTAAGTACCGCTAGGCGCGTAGATTATCCTTAGGTAAACTATATCGCCTACTTAAGCCGGCGCTACCTTATACTAAGTATCTACTCTCTATTACTTAGGCCCTTTAAGCGTAGCTTAAAGTAACTACTATAGATCTTCTACTAGGAGAAATCCTCCGAATATCTACTTTACGTACGACTTACGCGTTACGTAATATAATAAGTTACCGACTCGTATTTAAGTAAAGAAGTTTCTCTACTTTACTATTATTACGTAGTCTCTTCTACCTAAGGTAGACTACTTAACTAGCTTAGATCGAAGGAATAAGAAGGAGTTATAATCCTCCCTTCTCTAAGCTAACCGTCTACTAATAATAATATCCGTTAACATCGTACTTAACGATAGTAATAATAACTACCCTAGCTACCCTATAATTAACTTCCTTATAGAGAACTTAAGTTCCTCCTTACGTCTACGCTACCCTACCTTACCTTAAGTCTCGGATCGAGACGAGTAAGTTAGCAAATATAACGACTCCTCTCTAGCTTATACTCTCGATTAAGCCTACCTTAATAACGTTCCCGCTTCGTCCTAAGGAGGCTTCCGCTACTCTAGGTTAGGAACTTAAGCGAGTTAACTAGGGTACGTTAACTATACTATATATTAATAAGGGTTAGTTAGCCCTAGCTCCGGACGCTCCTTAACTTAAGGTTAATCCTATTAACTTAAACCTCCTTAAGTACCTCTCTAGTCGAGTAGGTAAGGGTACGAGCGAAGCTACCTTAATTAAGTATATATTATAGTAAGGATTAGCCGCTAATACTTAGCTCCGCGATATCGAGTATAACGGAGAGGAGAACTATAAGCTAGAAGACGTCTAGGAGCTAGCCGGCTACGTTAACCTACTTAGAGAAGTCGGCGACGAATAGGATACCGCCCTCTAAGCCGGATAAGCTACTTATAAAGGAAGAGACCTTACTTTAACCCTTTAAGCTCGGATTAAGGAACTTAAGCTAGATAACGCTAAGCTTAAGGTCTCCTACGTACTCTTCGACGAAGGAACTATTACTCTAAGCTAACTAGGATCCGTTCGCTTCCTTAAGAACCCCGTCTAAGAATAGCGAGCGGTTAACGCTCCTACCTAAGCTAGTAGCGGTAGTAGTAATAACTTTCCCCCTATTTAAGGTAGACCTCCTACGGATTCCGATAATAGCGACTTAAGTAACAACGGCGGCTCCTACCGAGGCCGTCGCCCTCTTAACTATCCTTAAGCTAGTAGGACCTCGAGCGTACCCCGAGCCCCTTGTATTAAGGGCGCTATAGAACGACTAAGCTACTACTCTAGAGATATACGACGTAACGCTTACGTCCTATAGATCCGTAAAGTAGGACGATAGCTTAATCTCTAGATCGAACTTAACTAGAGGTTTCGCCTAAACGAATACGCCCTCTATAAGCTTATTAGTACCTACCTTAACGATTAGGCTAAGTCG